>PVJO010008565.1:0-74579 GCA_004026905.1 Hystrix cristata | reverse complement strand
CACACACACACACACACATACACACAAGGTGCTTCTAAAGGTCAAACCCCAGTGCAATCCAGTAGAACACAGTGCACCACAGTGTGGCCGCTAGGTGTGAAGAAAGGTTTCTCCGACAAGGAGAGGCCCGAGTCCACCCTGTGCGCGCAGGTGAGCGTGGACCTGGGCTGTTTCAGACTCTCCTGGGGTCCATCTAGTCCGGGTCCCAGGGCAGAAGGTGGGGTGAGGGGCAGCGTGGGGGAGGGGTTGGAGGTGCGGGAGGTTCTGGATCACTGAGATTCTTGGGAGTTGCGGTTAAAGGATTGAACTGGATCTTCAGGGACACGGGGAGCCACCGTTTCAAGTGGAGAGTGACAAGATCCTATTTACTCTGGAGAAGGGGTACTGGGAAAGGATAGAGACTGGAGTTGCCAAACTCGACCGATGGCAAGCTTGGGTAGCAGCCCCGCGAATGAGAGGGGATGGGGAGAGGAGGTGCGAGCTGGGGTGAGGCATTGCCCCGGGGCAGGGTGAGTGCAGTTGTTGCTGGCTCCCCTCCATTACCTTCTTGTTGCTGCCCCTTGGTTTCCCGCTGGCCGGTTCCCTCCAGGAATTCCCAAGGGAGATAACCCTCACCCTGCCTGCTCTTCCCGCCCTTTCCCCTCAGTCCTAAGCATGCCACCCTCTGTACCCTGCAGGCCCCGCTGGCAGACCCCATCATGCCAAGCCGGCTCACCCTGCCCGCACTCTGCCGCTTCCTTCTCTCCTGGGTGCTCGCCATCTCCCACAGAACGCTGGGGGACCCAGGTAAGACCCAGGCCGGCCCGGCATCTGCAGCACGCTGGGGCAGAGGCTCCCGGTGGGCGGTGCGAAGGGCAGCCGTGGCAGGTACCCAGGGCGCAGAGTCTGCGTGGAGGGAGCAAAGGGGCAGGCCGGGCCGCCTCTGGGGGCAGGATCTGGGTGGGCACTGGAGCAGGGGGGCCAGGGAGTCCCTGCCACTGTAGCCCCCTCTGCTCAGCACCTCACCCGGGCCCCCACTACCTCCTGCCCCCCATCCACGAAGTCATTCACTCTCGTCGTGGGGCCACGGCCACGCTGCCCTGCATCCTGGGCGCCTCGCCTCCCAGCTACAAAGTGCGCTGGAGCAAAGTGGAGCCCGAGGAGCTCCGGGAAACGCCGATCCTCATCACCAATGGGCTCATCGCCCGGGGCTACGGGCCGCTGGGCGGGCGCGCCAGGCTGCGGAGGGGGCACCGGCTGGACGCCTCGCTGGTGCTGGCAGACGTGCGCCTGGAGGACGAGGGGCGCTACCGCTGCGAGCTTATCAACGGGATAGAGGACGAGAGCGTGGCGCTGACCCTGCGCCTGGAGGGTGAGCCTTCCGCGCCCGCCTGCCTCGATCTCCCGCTTGGCGTCCCCTGGGTCCCCGCCCGGTCCCGCTGCGGACCCTCGCCAGGCTCTCCCGCCCCCAGGTGTGGTGTTTCCGTACCAGCCCAGCCGGGGCCGCTACCAGTTCAACTACTTCGAGGCGAAGCGGGCGTGCGAGGAGCAGGACGGGCGCCTGGCCACCTACGCCCAGCTGTACCAGGGTGAGCGCGGGGCGGTCGGGGGCGCCGGGCTGCGCGCGGCCGCGTCTGACTGTTCTGTGGCGCCCCCTTCCGGCCGCAGCGTGGACCGAGGGGCTGGACTGGTGTAACGCGGGCTGGCTGCTCGAGGGCTCTGTGCGTTACCCCGTGCTCACCGCGCGAGCCCCGTGCGGCGGCCCCGGCCGGCCCGGCATCCGCACCTACGGGCCCCGCGACCGCGCGCGCGACCGCTACGACGCCTTCTGCTTCACCTCGGCGCTGGCGGGTGAGCGCGTGGGGCGGACCCTCGGCTGGCCCGCCCACCTTCGGCCCTGGCCCCGCCCCGAGCCACCTGCCCCGCCCAACCTCGGCCCCGTCCCGCCCCCGCGCCCCGCCTGCGCCCCCCGTCCGACTCTCCAGTCTTCCTGTCCCGCCCGGTGCCCTCCGTCCCCCTCCCCGCGCTCGGCGGCTCGTGACCCGCTGCGTCCCCAGGCCAGGTGTTCTTCGTGCCCGGGCGGCTGACGCTGTCGGAGGCGCATGCGGCGTGCCGGCGGCGCGGGGCCGTGGTGGCCAAGGTCGGCCACCTCTACGCCGCCTGGAAGTTCTCGGGGCTGGACCAGTGCGACGGCGGCTGGCTGGCGGACGGCAGCGTGCGCTTCCCCATCACCACGCCGCGGCCGCGCTGCGGGGGCCTCCCGGACCCCGGGGTGCGCAGCTTCGGTTTCCCCAGGCCGCAGCAGGCAGCCTACGGGACCTACTGCTACGCGGGGACGTAGGCGCCGCCGGGGAGCGGAGCGGGGTCCTGCGCTTCCCGAGTAGGGACGGTGGGCAAAGATGTGGAGCGCCACCCCGCAGCCGGTTCGGATGCGGCCCTTGCACCGCGGATCGTGGCCTGGACGGAGAACGCAGCCACCGCTAAGGGGGGGCAGGGGCGTCCCCAGGGTTCGCTGACCTCCGCGCTCCACAATAAAATAGCGTGGCACCAGCAGTGTCTGATAAGACTGTGAAATTTGGAGGCGGGGGTACGTGCGTGAGACGCCTGACGCCCAGAGGGCCGAATGTGTGCCCAAGAAGATGGGGAGGAGGGAGAGAGGTAGAAGAGGAGGAGGGAGAAAAGAGGAGGAGGGGGGAGTCGGAAGGGGGAGGAAGGAAGAGTCTGAGAAGTGGGCTGCCCGGCCCGGCCTGGGACCCAGGCGGGACAACTCAGGCTATCCTTGTGCCAGGTGCCCCGCGGGGGCGCCGCACACTCACCTACGGTTGCCCTAGTTCAAATCTGCCAGGGGCGAACGCATGGGCTCATCTGGGTCGCACAGAACAAAATATACACAGACCTAAACACATTTCAAAATGCGTTTGTGTCCTCCAAGTCTCCTAGAAGCCTTTTCAGAAACTGCCATTAAAGAGGTTGGCGATTTAGCTCAAGTGGTAGAGCGCTTGAGTTCTATCCCCAGCACTCTCGCAAAATAAAATAGAAGAAGAAAAAAACTACCATTAAAGCTAGAAAAGTCATACGGCTGTTACAATTAAAAAGAAATTAACCCTGCCGGAGGAGGAGACAAACACCAAACACGTGGTCACCATGGCAAAAGGGAGCTGGACCAATTGGTCCTTTTGCCCCAAGACTAGGAGACACTAGAGGTTGGGGATTTAGTTCAGTGGTTAGAGTACTTGCCTAGGAAGCACGAGGCCCCGAGTTCGATCCCCGGCACACACACACAAAAAGACTCCCAGATACTAGTAACTCAAGAGACAAACTGATCCTAGCACTTAGGGAGGCGGGGGGAGGAGGAAAGAAGCCTGGGTTAGAGAGAGAGAGGATGAGAGAGAAGTCTAACATCATTGACTGATTTTTCACATGTATATTTCATGTATATATACATAGAGTCTTCCTTGGCTTAGCAACAGGGCATGTTCTGAGAAGCAGTCTTGGGAAATTCCTTGTATGTGGACATGGCAACACGTGCTCCCACAAACCTACATGGCTCCACACCTAGGCTATGTGGTACAGCCTGTCACTCCTAGGCCTCAAAACTGCATGGTGATACGACAGTATTTGTGCATCTAAACAGAAAAGTTACAGCTAAAATATGGTGTGAGATGGTGGCCTTGTATGTAGTGTGAGTGGCCGGACTAGAGTTCCCCAGGTGAGCCAGTGAGGGGCCGAGGAGTGAGTGTGGAAGCCCAGGACGTTTCTGTGCACTACTGTGGACTTTACACACACCACACTTAGCCTGCACAGAATTGATGACAAGTATTTTCCTTCGGTAATAAATTAACCTCAGCTTACTGTAATGTTTTTACTTTATAAACCTTTGATAATTTAAACATTTGGACTATTTTGTAATAAAAACAGCTTCAAACACAAACACGTACAGCTGTACAAAAGCAGTTTTTAATACCCTTATTATATAACCTCTTTTTTCTTTTTAAATTTTATTTTATTTTTTAAACATTTTTTGTTAAAAATCAAGATGCAAACACACACATTAGCCTAGGCCTACACAAGATCAGGAGCACCAGTCTCTCTGTCTTCCACCTTCACATTGTGTCCCGCTGGAAGGCTTTGAGGGCAGTGACACGTGTGGACCTCCTGTGTCCACCTATGTGGCTTCCTTCTGGATCCCTCCTGAAGGACTGACTGAGGCTCTTTGGAGGCAGTCACTCTTCAGAAATATGTCAGGGTAGGGACTGGGGATTTAGCTCAGTGGTTAAAGTGCTTGCCTTACAAGCATAAAGACCTGAGTTTGATCCCCAGCACACACACACACACACACACAAAAAATATATATATATATGTCAGGGCTGGGGATTTAGCTCAGTGGTTAGAGTGCTTGCCTTACAAGTATAAGACCCTGAGTTCAATCCCCAGCACCAAAAAAAAGTGCTTAATTGCTTGCTTGCTTTTTTCCATGATAGATTTTGCCTGTAAACAGATAATACACCATGAACACTCTTCTCTATTAATGACAACCTTTGGTGTTGGGGATCTGTGTTTTCAAATGCATGTAGGTAGCTTGTCAAAGAGTACAATTGCTTCTGCTAATCTTGGCTGTGAATTTTCTTAAGGGTTCATTTTTTCCTGCAGTTTCCCTTTCTATTATCTTTTCTCCAGCCGGGTGTTCACTCTGCAGTAGGAACTTTTCAGCTCTATTATAATCTTACAAAGCCACTGTTTGTTTGTCATGAGCCAGAGCACTGTTATGCGGTACATGACTATATTTACTGTTCAGGTGATCTAACTACACCACAAAAACCTGAGCTGCAATAGTAATGAGTGGGGCAAGGGTATAAATATTCTAATGGTGCTCGGTATGTGTGGTAAAACTGTTTTCCAAGGAGGAAGTAATTGCTAAATTATTTTGCTAAAATCTATTCATCTTGTGTGGCATTATGTGAGCGGCAGGGAATGGTAGAATGAACAACATCTTTGATAACCATCATATAGCAAACAGAACATTTGTAAAGTTCCTAAGCTTTGGTTTTTTTCCCCTTGGCCTTGGATATTAATGCCCTTCTCCTGCGTTTTTCTCTGAGGATTAGCAAGACGTTGCATGTACTATGTAGAACAGCAGGGGCACACAATAAGTTGTACCTATATTAAAATCATTATTTTAACGATAATATGTCAACAGTAATAATTGTTTGATGGAGGTGATGCAATGGGAGGAGGGTGTGATTGGAGGAGGTGGAGTCACTGGGGGCGTGGCCCGGGAGGGTTTATCTTCTGCCCCAGCTCCTCCCTTCTCTCTGTCTGCTTCCGAGCTGCCATGTATTAGTCAGCGTCAGCTAGACTACGCTGTCATAACAAATAACTCTCCATGTTAGTCTCGATGCTGTAAGTCTCCCTCGGGGAGGGAAGGCAGCTCAGCAGGTCTCTGTACAGAAGGGACGCCGGTCCCTTAAATTCACTGCTCATTGTCCAGAATTTACACACGGCCCCACCCAACCACAAGGGGGCAGGGGAGAGCAAACCTACTTTGGCCTGGAAATAGAGCTGAAGCTCTTTGATTAGAAACACCAGGGCCTGCTGCAAGCTCTCGGAAGGGCAGGCTAGATTCTGGGACGCACTGGTGGTCACCTGCCCAACCGCCCCTTCCTGGACGCACTTCTGTCTGTCTGTCTGTCTCGCCCTCTCTCCTCTCTGTTTTTTGTGGTGCTGGGGATCGAACCTCGGGCCTTTGCACTGAACTACCTTCCTGGTCCTTTCATAGGTTTGTTTTGTTTGTTTGTTTTGCTTTTCTTTCTGTTTTGGGGGGTTGTTTCTTTTTCTTTTTCTTTTTTTTTTGAGGTAGGGTCTGTCGAAGTCACTAAATTGCCCAGGCTGGCCTCAAACTTTTGATTTTCCAGACTCAGCCTCCCGAGTAGCTGGGATTACTGCCGTGCCCCACTATGGCCAACTTACTTTATTCCTCCCATGCTTTTTGTTTGTTTGTTTGTTTGTTTGTTTGAGAATCTGGGTCAAAGCTGGGCATGGTGATGCATCGCTGTAATCCCTGCTACTCTGGAGGCTGAGGTAGGGGGGTCGTGAGTTTGATGCCAGCCCGCCCAATTTAAGGAGACCCTGTCTCAAAAATATAAGCAAACAAACAATTAAAAGGGCTAGCTCTGGTTCTGGAATCCAGAAGGCTAACATCATGGTACCAGCAGGGCCCACTCCCTCGGGTGCTTCAGGGCAGAATACTCCCTCACACCTTCCAGCTCCTGGTGACTGCTGGGACTCTGGACTGCCTTGGCCACGTCAACCCCATCTCTGCCACTGTAGTCACTCTGCCTCCTCTGCCTGTGTCTGTGTCTCCCCTTCTGTCCCTTATGAGGACACTTGTCCTTGGATTTACCCCACATAATTTACCCAGGATGGTCGGTGTTAAGGAATGTGTTCACAGAATGAATTGCACCCGCGCAGATGCCGTTTCCAACCACAGCAACATTCACGGGTTCCATCAAGTAGGATATGGCCACCGTTTGACTCCTGTCACATCAATGTTTTATCTGATGGTTACTGATGATCCTTGTCTACACCCATTATTTCATTAAGAATTACAAAATGAGATTTTCAAATATTGTTTTACCTGCTTTGTTTATTAGCTGGGAATCCTTTATAAAGACAAATTTCCCAGCTGAGCATAATGGTGCACACCTGTAATCCTAGCTACATGGGAGGCTGAGGCAGGAGGATCACAAATTTGAGGCCAGTTTAGGCAATTTAATTAGACCCTGTCTCAAAATAAGAAAATAAATAAAAGGCCAGAAGTGTAGCTCAGCTGTAGAATTTTCCTGGGTTAAATTCCAGATAGCCCCCTTAAAAAAAATTCCCTCGACAACTGTTTTGTTGCCCTGACATTTAACCCATTTAGAAATGGTAGGATTAATGCTTCCACTAGGGATGAGGTCCCTAAGAGTAGATCTTGAGTGAGGAATCTGAAGATGCTTGGTTTGGGTTGGGGATTTAGCTCAAGTGCAAGGCCCTGAACCCCCACCCCATGAAGATGCTTGGTTTATTTGGGAGGTAGCATTGAGAGGCACTGGAAGAGGACTGGAGAGGAGGGAAAGGGAGGAAAGCCAAAGAAAGATGGGGAAAAGCAGGTGGGCAGTGGGGGCCTGATCCTGCTGGTACTTTCTGGGAGACAATGGAAGGCACTCAGAGAAGCCCACCTGATGGCAAAGAAACCAGGATGTGATTTGTCAACTCCATGTCTGTCCACTGAGGACTCCTCCTGGGCATTAACTCTCTGGCATTCCTGTCTTGCCCTGAGCCCAAACATGCTCCTAAAGCCAGAAAGAAAGCCCTCAGGCAGAGCCTCAGATGTCACGAAGCACCTGCTCCTTGGAGAGGCCAGTGCTGAAGAATGTGGGTCACAGCTCCAAGGCCTCCCCTGCACTTCCCAGACCCTTTGTGCTTCAGGTTAGCTCCGTTTGTCTTCTCACTGATGCTGCAGAGTGGTGGCAGACTGCAAGTTCTAATTCCTTAAAAGAAGTTCTTACGACAGGGGTCAAACTGCAGCAGGTATTGCTGCCATTGTCTCTAAGGCTGTAATGGACATTTCCTTCTCCTCAGTTCCCTCTGTTGCTCTACAGAGCTTTCCTGATGGCCAACCCGGCTTTCATCCCTTTCATTACCAGGCTCCTGACAGACCACTATTGCTACAACAACCTGCTCATGGGGCATCCCTGTCAATAGAATTCCTTTCTTTGCCTACTGGCCAGTTGGCATAAAGTGCCCAAAATGACCCCATGATCTCCGATGCATCCTGCACCCCAAGGACCAGGACTTCTGATCCTGCAGAGCCCAAATGTATAGGAACTGGAAGCACGATTTCGCCAGGGGCCACCAGGATGGCACCTTGGTTTCTGTATCAGTGATGTCTGGCCATCTTGGATACACCACAGTATAGCAGCTAATGACTCAAAATATTTGCTGTGTTTTGAAGGACCGCAAGAAAATCCCAGAGGACCTTGCTCCCAAGCTGGTTTTAGATGTGCTGTGAAGAAGCTGTTGTAATGTGCCAGTAAGCTGGCAGTTTCAGGGTGATGTACTACAGTGTAGCTCCAAGGGATCCTAGTCACATGCCCATTGTCACCTTTCCTTCACTGGGCAGTGAATCCTTTTGTTTGGAGGTGATAGAGTGTCAGAGATCTCATGAGAACAAGGTATTACTTTGTGCCTCTGCCACTGGTGCTGGCCAAGGCACTAGGTCAGAGAAGGCAGATCCATATCAGAACACACACTAATCCCAGGGAGGACACATTGCTCCTCCCTCCAGATTGAAAGAGATACATTGTAACAAACAGAGACCAAGTGGCTGGTCTCTTCTAGGGATGGTACCATGTTGAGGGCCCAGTGTATCTCTGCTGCTGACAGGCCACCTGCTTGGCTGTGGAGTAGCTCAGTCAGCTGGACGGGAGGCAGCCCGTGCTGGGGAGCATTTGTGGAGTCCCCATATTGACTGCCACAATCACTCTACTCATGGACCATCATGCAGCCCTGGCCTGGAGGAGGACAAAGACTGGCTGTTGTCCACGGGACTACTTCTGTCCCCCTAGCTGTTCAATGCCTCTTCTGCAGAGAGGGTTCCATAATAGTGAGACACAAGATAGAGATCTATATGCTCCTCTAAATCCATCCACATACCTCCGCCCCAGACTCCCTTGTTTCCAACTTCCCAACCTTGCTCTTTCCTGGCCCTTGACAGACCCTCAAACCACTGCCCTGGCCCGGAGTCCGTGTGTCCACAGTTGTCTGCAATCACCTCTCATTGAGAGCCCTCCCCGGGAGGAGCCCCTCACCTGTCTCCCAGGCCCTGTGGGTGGAGGTGTGGTTCACATTTAGCTCACATCCAGGTACCAAACAGACTCATCCAGGAAGTCGCCCGCACTCTTTCCCTTCTGGTCATACAGAAATCCCCGCAAGGTTCCAGATGAGCTGAGCTGAGAGAGAGCCGAGGGTGCCCCGGAGCCAGATAGCAAATGGCTCCTTTACGTCCTCTGAATGCGCTCAGGCCCCGTCACAAACACACTTTGTTTTTGCTCTGTGCCTGGGTGTCCTCGGGACATGGTGAATTGGAAAATTCCCAGATCTTGACCGGCAAGTGAAAGGGGAAAAGGAAGCCAGTAAAAGGTGCATAATTGAACAGGCTTGCGCCTGTGGGCAAGTGAGGCTCAAAACTGCTCGGAGATGGAGGACAGCAGAGACTACAGTTTTCCCACCAGAGAGGTAACCGGGCTACAGTGTTAACTGGCTGAGGCCACTCTGTCATGGGAGGGCCACAGCCAGAGGCACGGACCATCAGGCGCTCTGACTTGTGCACTGAGGCCAAGTGCACCTCTGCAGGCGGAAAGATGCCTTCCGTCTCTGGTTAGTTGAGGTGTGCCAGGGGATATGGGGGCACCAGCGGGATACAGTAGATCCTATTGATTTGCAAAGTCAGGTATCGGACCTTATCAATGTCTGCAGGTGATCAGTGATTTTTAAAATTATCATTAGGAAATCATGGGCTTCTAATATATTTGACATGCATCCATATCTCGTTTTTTGAGACACTATGTAGCCCAGGCTGGCCGCGAACTTGTGACAATCCTCCTGCCTCAGAGTGCTGGGATTGCAGACGTGCACCACCCCGCCCAGTTAGCTGATGCTGCAGTTACTTCATTCGGTCAATGGAAGTCTTCTCAAATTGACTACTGGGTCCTTTTGACATGACCCTGGCCTGAGTTCCCCAACTTCCCTGTTCTCAAGCATGACAAACTACCCTGCCCCAGACCTGGTATTCCTCCAAAGAGCCTTGTTCCTTTTAGTGAGAAGTGCTACTTAGGGACCACAATTTGGACAGAAAGGGTATTTAATGTTGTTGGGTAGTCACTGTGTCTGGGCCTTTTTAGTAGATAGCAGATCATCCATCAATCATCTATCATCTATACCATAATATATACACTGTATATACATATTTTATATACATATTTTATGTATATACGGAGACTGCCAAAAATGTATACATCAGGAAAAGAAAAACTTGTATAAATATTTTATACTGAATTTATTGAGACATCATGAAATTAATACAAATTACTTTTGGCCTCTACAATTACAAGAGGTCCTCAAAGTGGTGGCCATTAGTTTCCAGACATTTATTAATATGGCAAACTGCTAAAGTGTATATGCTTTTTTTGGCAGAATATATATAAATTCATGCTGATATTTCTAATTCATATTAAAGATCAGCAATTTTTGCTCAACTTTTCCTTTCTTACACTAACAATCTTGGTTCTAATAGCATATTGTGATTACTTATTTCCTTTATTAAAATGTTGCATGATAGCACTTTATAATAATATTATTATTATAGCATTAAGATCTATTAAAAAAAACTGAACATGGAGTTACAGACCTGTAATCCCAGCTACTCAAGAGGCTGAGGCAGGAGGGTTGCAAATTCAAGGCTAGTCCTTGAATGTCCAAGGCTAACCCTGGACATAGTGAGACCCTGCCTCAAAAAAAAGGGAACATATGTGAGCATAGATATGGAAATACATATGAATATACAGTATATTCAAACTACTGAGTTCTACAACCACTCAAAAGAAAATTCTTGTTGTTTTGCTCCAACCTCATACAAAAGTGGGTAACTTTGTTTTCATTTATTTTAGATTTTTAGAGATTGCTTCACTTTTCCTCTTGATTTAGTCTTTTCCAATTGAATTTTATACTTTAATTACATAAAACATTTACATAGTTCCAACATCAAAAGCATTCAACAAGGTATTCCCACTATCTTACATGGAGGAAAGTGAAGCTCAGCGAGATGAAGACTGTTATTTTATTTTATTTTTTGGGGGTACTGGGGATTGAATTTAGGGCTTTGTGCTTGCTAGGCAAGTGCTCTGCCACTCAGCTAAATCCCCAACCCTGACCATTGTGTTTTTTGTTTTGTTTTGGTTTTGTTTTGGTTTTTTTTTGAGACAGGGTCTTACTATGTAGTTCAGGTTGTCCTCGAACTCACTATGTAGCCCATGCTGGCCTCAAACTCTCAGCGATCCTCCTGCCTCAGCCTCCTGAGCGCTGAGGTTACAGGCATGTGCTAGCACATCCGGCTCAATGAAGACTTGTTATGGCTTATGTCTGGATGTCCCCCCAAAGCCTCATGTGGCCATAGGTGGGGCTTTTCAGAGATGGCTGGATCTAGGGTGTGTGATGCTGGGATTAAATGTGTGATGCTGAGATTAAGGGTGTGTGGTTACTAAATTAGTCCATTGATTGGCTTGCCATAGTTCTGGGTGTGGATAATGGGAAGGTCCAATCTAGATGTGGGTGGAACTACCCAAAGGGCAGGTGGTCTGGAAAGGATAAAAGAGAGAGATAGGCTGCTACTGCTGCTTCCTTGCTCCTTCTCTGCTTTGCTGCCCTCTTGCCTTCTGCCCACCATAACACTTTTCTCCTCTGCAATGCCACCTGGGAGTCAGCTGACTATGAACTGAAACCTCTACAAACTGTGAGCCAAAAATGAACCTTTCCTCCTTTAACTTTGGGTGTCAGTTTTTTGTTTGTTTGTTTTGTTCTGGGGATCAAACTCAGGGCCAAGCACTTGCTAAGCAAACGCTCTACCACTTAAGCCCCAGGCGTCAGATACTTTGTCTCATCAAAAGGAAAAGTAACTAAGACAAGGACGACCCCTGCCCCCAGCATGGCAGCAAAGTGAGTTCATGGTCTTTCCCTACTGGAAGCAGGGAGAGAGAGGGCTGCAGGGGCCTTCCAGTGGGACAGACTCTTGTCCAGAAGTAGATGTGCATGTATTTGGGGTCCAGCCCTCCGATTTCTTTGGCCATGTTTGGTGGAGCAGGCTGGGGTTCCCTGAACATGTGGACTTGCTCCCCTTTGCAAGTGTCTGGCTGCTCAGAGGCTTGGCACATCCTGCCCATGCAGCACGGTTTCCCACAATGTCATCTAGCCTGCAGGTCCCTCCCCAGCTCCCTGTCTCTCCACTCCCCCTCCCAGCTGCCAAAGGGTGTAACAGCTCTCAGAGACATTTTTGCCATCCCCCAAGGCCTGGGCTGGGGTCCCATGCTTCCCGGCCCATTCAGAAGCTATCAAAGCCCCCTTTCTCTGAACACAGCTGTGCCAGTGCTCAGCGGCGCACTCCTCTTCAGTTCTAGTCTCATGTCACCATGGCATAGGACCCAGGTGGGACATGTTGACCCCACCTCCTAGCACGTCTAGGAGTCAGGAAGGACAGGCCTTGCCCTGGCCACTGTGGATGTGAGTCCAGGAAGACGGCCTGGGGCTAACACAGGAGGGGGGATCAGGAGGCAGAAGTGGGAAGAAGAGTCTGCTTCAGCTTGGGTCTTGGCCTCGGCCTGCATGGGGTGAAAGGGGAGATGGATAGAAGCAGGAGATTGATTGTTCTCATCCAGAGAGGTTGGAAAGCTCCTCAGGGCCTGGGAGGCTGGGAGGCAGCCAGTGGGATGCATGTGAATGAGAACAGAGCTGCCTGTACTCACCCTCCCTCCCCTCTTCCCTCCCTCTGTTCTCCTTGTCTTTTTCTTCACTGAGAGAGATGCCTTGGCAGAACCCAGCCTGCGAGGCAGGAGATGTAGTCATACTTCGGCCAGTTCCAGGTCACGTGATCCTGGATGTCACCTCCTCTCTTGAGGGCTCAGCTTCCTTGTCCTGGAGACACCTGGGGTTCCTGAAGACATTTACTGCCTGCTACTGAGATAGGCAGTTCTGCGGGAAATCTGGCTTTCAGCCTTCCTGCTTCCGGTGGTCCTGTGTGCATTCAGCCAGTGCCTGGGGTCCCTTCTGAGATCCGGAGGGGCTGCCAGAGGGGGTCTTGTTCTTGCCTTCTCTGAGATGGCGAGCAGACATGGGGAACCCTATAGCTACAGGTCAAGACACGAGGCTCTGTGATTGTAAAGAAAGTCTCTGATCAGCATTTGCCAGTTCAAAGCAAAGGTTATAGTTCAGCACAAATTTTCCCAGCTGGAAATGTGGGGAAAAATTCTTGGGGAGGTGCTCATTTTTGCCTTGAGAATCACTCAGTATCTTAAGTTACTTTTCTCAAAAAACAAAACAAAACAAAAATTTAAATTACTTTTCTCTCGTTGCTGAGACAAAATACCCAACACCCAAAGTTAAGAGAGGAAAGGTTTATTTAGCTCATAGTTTGTAGAAGTTTCTCTCCACAATCGGCTGATTCCAAGACAGGGTTGGCGTGGCAGACAGGCAGGAGGCAGCAAGGTAAGCAAGGGACCTAAGCAGCTTCTTTCTGTGCCTTATATCTTACCCAGGCTGCCAGGATTAGGGCGGTGCCAAACCAATCTGTGGACTGATTTAGTGATCACACACCCTCAATGCCAGCTTCACACACACTCTAGATTTAGCCACTTCTGACAAAGCCTCACCTATGACTGCATGAGGCTTTGGGGGGACATCTAGGCACAAACTATAACACTCAGGAAAGGACTCCACTCCCAAATGATGAGCCCTCATTCTGTCCCCAGGGAAGTGGATCACAGGAAAAGAGCCAGATTTGGCCAGGAGCAAACCATGGGCCAGTGCCTGCCCGGCCGGCCCCCACAGACAGCCCCTGTGTGGAAGAGGAGCCAGCTTCAGGGGAAATAACCCACTGCAGAAGGTAACTCTGGAGCTGGGCCTCAGCACTGGGCCTCCAGGGTTCTCTTGCTCGTGGCACAGCTCCTTCTCTCTCACCATGTTTGCTTTCCCAGCAGGAGCCTGCCCTCAAACACACTGTCTGGCGCTGTCTTCATCCAGATGGGGCTGGCACTGGTCAAGGCTGGTCTCCCCCTGAGCTCCAAAATGTGTGCCCGTGCTTCAGGTCACGAGCGAAGGTGGCCAGGAAGGTCACTTTCTCTGCCTTCTCTGCTCATAGCCAGGCTTCCCCGAGTCAAGAACTGTGGTTACATCTGAGCCACTGCTGGGCCTGAATTTCAGCCGCTTGGTTGCCTGGCTCAGCCTGGCTGGCCAGAAGCCCTGTGGAGCCCCGTGGAGGTGGCCCCACAGGCCTGTGTGGGGGCAGGCAAGACATGCAGCCATGCTGAGACTGTCCGCTTTCAGCTCTGAGATGGAAGATCTGAGACAAGGATAAAAGTGGTAGGGTCCTCTGGGCACTGCCCAGATCCATCTCCTTGGGCCTTCTCTTTTCTTGGTGGGGGGGTGCTGGGATCGCACTCAGGGCCTTGCACTTGCTAGGCAAGCTCTCTCCAGTTTAGCTAAATCCCCGAACCCTGGACCTTCCTGATCTTCTCTCCAACAGGGTGCTTGGGTCAGCAGTCCTAAGGTCTAAAACACTGCCCAGTCCGTAGTTTGCATTCTGTTAGTATTTTTTAAATGAAACGAGTAAACTGACGTCTTTGCTTCCCATCTTTCCCAGGCACCTTGCTCTGTCTCCTTCGGCCTTGCATCCCTGCCCGGGTCATTTGTCTTACTGAGCGATCTCACCCAGCCCTGTCTTTCTGTCCTGTCCCTACAGTAGAAGGTCCCTCTAGAGCCTCCAGGGCTTGGGAGGAGCCTTTTTCCGAGCTTCTCAGAGCCTTTGGGAACCAATCCACAGCACAGGCAGTGGTGGGGGGGTGTCCAGAGAGCAACAGAATAGAATTCCCCGGAGGGACTTGAGGTGCTGTCCAGATGAAGGGCGGGTGTCTGCCCCAGGCTACATTTGTGTCTCAGACACCCCACCATACTTGGAGTCTTTGGGGGCTGCTGCTGGAGATTATGTCCACAAGCTACCCCTGGAGCCAATGGCTGGTGTCCAGGGGAGTAAATCCAGACATCTGGCTGTCCTGCCCACAGTTCATGCCAGGGCTTTGCCTAGAGTCCCATGAGGGAGGGGGAAGAGGGGAGAAGAAAGAAAAGAGCCTGGGAAAGCAGAGGCTGTGGGGCTGGGGCTGGGGGTGGCGGGTGTCATTGGTATTCTGGATGCTGAGGAGTCCCTGTCAGCTGGGCCGCACTCAAGGCCACCCCTGGCACCAGGCTGCACATTCAGCAGCCACAGCCCTGGCTAGGGGCTCCCCGGGCTCCCAGCAACGCCTGCATTTTGCACATTGGTTTGCATGAGCAGTGATGTCCGCTCTCTGTGTCGCTGCACCCGGCCCCCTGGAGAGCGCCTGGCTTTCTTTGCTTAACCCGTGATTCTGCGGTCTAACCTCCATCCCTCCAGCTGCAAAGTCAGCTCCTCCTCCGTGCAGGGAGTGGGAGCACCACGGGAGACAAAATCCAATCAGAGCGTCCTCCAGGAAGGTGGTTGCAGTCGTGTGCACCTCGTCCAAACCTCCAAAAAAGAGCTCCCTGTTTCCATGGGGGATGGGGTGGGCAGTGTGTAGCTCTTTCCAGAAGCAAAGCCTCGCGTCCGTCCTCCTTTCATCCTCTTCCTTACTAAGTTCAAGTCCCTCCTCCTCCCCTGTGACCAATGGGAAGTCCCTCCGGGTGTCTAACTTCCATCCCTCCAGCTGCAACATCATCCTCCAGTGCTCCCTTCGGTCCTTGCCGTCTCCCTTCCTACTCCAGGTCCTCGCTTCTCATCTCTGGAAGGATGTCCTACTTCGCTTGTCCTTGCTCTCGCCGCTGCCGCCGAGAACCGAAGCAGAGAAGACAGTCGGTCCCGTGACCGTCCGGAGCCCCCCGCGTTCCTGGCCAGGGGGCGGGGAGGCCAAGGCAGGGCGGAGCGGGGCGGGGGAAGAAAGGGGGTTTTGTGCGGCGCCCGGCGGCCCGGCGCCCTCTTCCGCGCGCCCTGCGTCCCAGCCGGTTCTCGCGCCCGCGCAGTCTCCGCCGCAGTCTCGGCCGCGGCCAGGAGGAGCCGCGGGCCCAGAGGAGAACCCCGGAGCGGCGGCGAACTTCACAGCTTCGCCCGAGACCCCTCGCTGTCTCTCGGCAGGTGAGTGCCCGGCCGCGGCCCGGAGGGGCCACCACCTAGCGACCTGCTCAGCCCGCCGCGGTGCACGCGCGCACACTCGTGCACACGCGCGCACACATGCCGGGTGCTGCCCACTGTCTGGTCTGCAGCCCCCGAGGGATGGGGACGCCCCCTCGATCCTCGCGTCTCCCCAGTTGCGTGCTCCAGTCCCCGGGCAGCTGCCTGTGAGGATTTCCCGACCTTGCCTGGAACGAGGCAGCGGCAGGGGTAGCAGACCGGCTGGAGGAGTGCGGTGATCCGTGCGCGACCCTTGCTCGGCACCACGAGTAGCCTGAGAGCCGCGAAGGGCGGCTGTGCCGGCCAGAGCTGGAACCCCAATTTTGCTGCTTTCTTGCTGTGTGACCTTGGGCGAGTTAGTTGACCTCCCTGAGCCTCAGCTCATTCTGTAATGAGGGAAACAGCCGGTTTCTCGGAGGAAGGATCAGCTGGAATTGGGTTACCCTTCTGTGCAGGGCTGGAAGCTTCCTTCCCAGGCAGTCCACACCCCCTCGCATCAGAGCAGCTCTGCCCACATGGCTCTAAAAGGACCAAGAGATTGGCACCGGTTTTCTTGCACCCTTATTATCCGCATCACTTAGATTTCAGGAAACACAGGTGGGATCAGGGAACAGTGCCCACCACAGACCCACCCACGGTGGTGCCAGGCCTGCCGTGTTATGGCCAGCCCGGCTGCTAAGAGGCCCGTAGTCCACAGTTCAGATTTTATACCAGGAGGAGCGGAACAGCTCTGCTGGGGATGTTGCTCATAGTATTATTAGTTGTGCTTCAGTAAATAGCACTATTTATGGGATTGTTGCAATTATTCCTGCCAGCCCAGAGGCCTCCCTGGGACTGCGGTTTGTGTTGCTCCCTCCTGCTGTGGACCACGCCTCCCTGCCGAGCTCGGAGCTCGGGTCCTGCACGGCAGACCTGGGACTGCCAGCTGGTGGGCCCCGGATGTGGAGCTGGTGGGCGTTAGGGCGGACACACACACACACACACACACACACACACACACACACACGTGCCTGGTCTTGACTCCCTGGGGGTCGAATCTGAGAAGCCTGTGAGGGAGATGGACAGGAATGATAATGGAACAAGAGGAAAGTTCCTGAAATGCTTGAGCTCAAACAAGGGCAAGAGGCTGGAGAGGACACAGAGGTGGGGAGAGGGAAGGAGCACTGAGGTTGCAGGGGAGGCTCTGGCGAACGACACCAGGAGGAGGTGGGCCGGCCAGCTGTGGTATTGGAGCCCCAGGTGCTGCCTGCCAAGTGGGTCTCCTCAGCACCCGTCACTGTGCCAGCAAAGACTGAGGCCCCGCATGACCACGGGGAGAGTGGAGAGCTGCACAGGGCTCCCTTGGGCCCCTCTGGCCGGTGACCCCTGCTTTTAGAGAGACATGGGATGCCCTCCACGTTCCCGGGTGACCAGGCCCTCTCTGGTCCCCTGCTGTCGGAGCAGAAGTGAAAGGGAGGTGTGAGGTGCTGGCCCAGAGGGGCCCCGGTTCCATGGGCTCCTGGGTGGCCTGTTGGGGAGCCAGGCCGACGAGGGCTCTAGCTCCAACCAGAGAAAGTAGGAGGGCACCAGGATGGCTGGTCCAGCCCCATCCCCGCTCATATGCAAGGCAGATGGTCTCCTTGGTACTGGCTGTTCATGCCGAGCGATCCGCAGTCCAGCCGGCAATGGTCTTGGTGGCCTCTCACCTGGCCCTCACCTTCCCTCTCAGACCAGAGCGAGGCCCTAAGCATTGGCTCTCCGTGCCTTCCCCGGCTCTGACTGGAGCCTAACGATGCCCAAGACTGAGAAGGAAGTGGAGGGGGAGGCAGTGGAACCTGGCCTGGGAGGATCAGGGAGAAGAGGGGTTTCCCCATCAGTTCAGGCTCAGGAAAGAGAGGGCTGTGTGTGAAATGGTGCCCAAGAGGGAAGGGGAGATGAACACTGAACAGTGGGCCTGGAGTGGAACTGGATAGTCAGTGGGAAAAAGCCTGATCTGTAGGAAGTCCTGCCTATAGTCTCACCTTCATCTCTCCTGCTGTATTGCCAGCCTCTTCCATGGCAGGCTGGCACTCCCATATTCTTTTAACTCTAAAAATGATGTTGGCACTAGCTCTGCAGCCTTCCATCTTGAGGGCACACTGGCCTGATGCCTGACCCTGCTGTGTTGGGGACCTAGGGTCAGCCCTATCCTTCTCTGGAGGGTGACACCAGCCTCCATTCCTCAATGTTGCCCCACCTCTCTTATGAAAGGACAAGTGCTTTGAGGTCTTGAGAAGCCTTTTCTGGGCTCTAGAGCCACTAATAGCTGGGGGCAGGAGGGCGCCCCTCTGCCCATCCCCCAGCCCAGGGCCTTCACAAAAGGTGGGGTGGAGGAGGGAGTGTCTGGATGAAGGCCAGCCTGGCAGAGGCAGGGGCTTTGTCCCAGCCAGTTTCTGAGCCAGGAGATCCGGTGGGAAAGCCCGTGCCAGGCAGAAAGGAATGGCTGGAGGAAGAAAGGAGGGGTGACCAAGGAAGGGGCGAGGGGCGGGGCCTGAAGAGAAGAATTTCCTTGTGAGCAATGGTGGGAGGAGGTAGAGGAGGCAATGGGCTGGGGACCACTTGTGCACCACCTGGGTCCAATCTCTGGTCCCTCTTGGAAGAGCCTGGTGTGTGTGGCACCCAGGGAAGAAGGGACAGGCAGGCAGTGTTGAGGGGTGACTATGGGAGAGGGAGCAGCTGGGCTCTGGGAAGCCGTCTGGCACTGGGAGAGCAGGTGGAATTCTCAGTTGTCTCTGGGTATCTGTGAGGCTGTGGCTCTAGGAGCCCTGGCGGATGCCAAAATTTGCAGATGCTTAAATCCCTTATATAAAATGGTGCAGTATTTGCATAGAACCTGTATGTATCCTTCTGTATGCTCTAAGTCATCTCTGATTTCTTTTCTCTCTCTCTCTCTTTTTTTTTTTTTTGTACTGAAGCTTGAATCCAGGGCCTTTGCACTGAGCTACATTCCCAGCCCTATTTATTTATTTAGAGCTAAGGTTCACTAAATTGGTAAGTTGTGAAGGCTGGGCTTGAAGTTGCAATCCTCTTGCTTCAGACTCCCAGAGTGCTGGGATTATAAGTATGTGCCATCACGCTTAGATTTCTTATTGTACCTAATACAATGCAAATGCTATATACTTGTTATACTGCTTAGGGAATAATGACCAAAAAGTCTGTATGTGTCCAGTATAGACATAAACTTTTTCTAAGTACTTTGATCTGCAGCTGGTTGAATGCACAGATGTGGAACCCACAGATATGAGGTCCGACTGTATAACAGCATGCACCATTCATGCTATAAGCTTTTACTGACCTCCTACTGTGTGTCTGATGTGCATTTGTAAGCATTTTGTTTGACATAAAGCACTGTCAAACACATAACCTCATCCGAACTTGTGAAGTTGTATCCATGGTAGTCAGTACCCCTTCCACCCTGGCCCCTGCAGGAGCCTGGGCAAGAAAGAAAACACAGATGCAGAGAAAGTAAGGAACTTGCTTAAGTCACACAGTTAGTTGACAGGATGCAGGTCTCAGCTTTGAGGAGGAACCCTTTGACAGCGAGTCAGGAGTCAGAAACCGTTCTTGAGGGGTGCGAGCCCACCTAGTGTGGTGGAGAGCGAGGAAGTCCACGCTGAAGTCCAACCCGTTCTTTCCTCTCCAAGTCCCTCCATCAGCCTGCAGCATGGCCCCGCTGCTCCTAGCTCTGATGGTAGCCCTGGCCCTGACCCAGGTCCTCGAAGCTGACGTCCTGGACGGTGACAGCTCAGGTAAGCAACCCCACCTACTGTCAGAGTCCTGGGTGTACCTTCTGTGGGAGGGGTAGTTCAGCTGCCGCCAGCCTCGGGGACCCGGGTGCGTGGGTGGGGGGTGCAGAGCCAAAGGGCTGTGGGGAAGGGCATGGACTCTGGCGAACAGGGAAGGCCGGGGTGGGTGGGGTGAGCACGAGGCAAGAGCAGGGCTGAGGGGAGGGGGGACGCGACTGGGGAAGCCTGAGCAACGTGGAGGACAGGCTGGAGGACCAGGCGACCTGGGGGACTTCGGGTGCACCTAAGAATCTCGGGGAGGACCCGGGAGGCTCTGGAGGGTGGGTCTGGAAGCCCTGGGTAGGCCTGGAGGATCCCGGTCCAGGCAGGCTGGGGTTCTGGGCGGGGTTTGGGGCCCGCTCAGAGGCAGAGCGAGAGTGCAACGGCCCAGCGTCCCCGCGTCCCCGCCCACCCGCAGAGGACCGCGCGTTCCGGGTGCGCATCGCCGGCGCCCATGCCGGGCCGCTGCAGGGCGTGCTGGGCGGCGCTCTCACCATCCCGTGCCACGTCCACGCCCTGCGGCCTCGGGGCCGGGCGGCACCGGGCTCCCCGCGGGTCAAGTGGACTTTCCTGGCCGGCGGCCGCGAGGCCGAGGTACTGGTGGCGCGCGGAGTGCGCGTCAAGGTGAGCGAGGCCTACCGGTTCCGCGTGGCGCTGCCCGCCTACCCCGCGTCACTCACCGACGTCTCCCTGGTGCTGAGCGAGCTGCGGCCCAACGACTCTGGCGTCTACCGCTGCGAGGTCCAGCATGGCATAGACGACAGCAGCGACGCTGTGGAGGTCAAGGTCAAGGGTGAGTGCAGGGTTGGAGAGAGGCTCCGGAAGGAGGGAGCATCCTGTCCTGGGGAGCCTGCAGTCTGGGGGGGAGCGGAGCAGAAGCACCTGGATGAAGTGAAAAAAGGAGGAGCGTTCGCCTGTAATTCCAGCTACGCAGAGGGCTGAGGCAGGAAGATCTCAAGTTCAAGCCCAACCTAGGGAATTTAATAAAACCTTGTCTCAAAATAAAAATTTTTAAAAAGGCAGAAGATATAGCTCAGTGGCAGAGCACTGACTTCAATCCCCACCTGACTTCAAATTCCCAGCATAAACAAGCAACCCCCCAAAAAACACCTCACCAAACACCAGGTAAAAGCAGTTCTACTCATGCTCTCACTTAAGTCCCTCATACTGTACAGTGATGTAGAGTGAGCTGAGTCACACAGTCTGCACTTTGGTACAGAGACATGACGGGAGGGAAGGAGAGATCGGTGTGCTGGGTGAACACAGGCTCAGAAGTCCTCTCTCCCCTCAGGGGTTGTCTTCCTCTACCGAGAGGGCTCTGCCCGCTATGCTTTCTCCTTCACTGGGGCCCAGGAAGCTTGTGCCCGCATAGGCGCCCGCATTGCCACACCCGAGCAGCTCTATGCTGCCTACCTTGGGGGCTATGAGCAGTGCGACGCTGGCTGGCTGTCCGACCAGACTGTGAGGTGGGTCGGGGCCATGGACCAGGGGCTTCTGGCTGCTGTGAAGTAGCTGTGTCTTCTGGTCTGCCCGGGCTGCCTGCTGGGTCGGGGTGGGTGTCCTGGACTCCCGTCCCCGGGGAGGAGGGGGTTTGGGGTGCGAGGAGCCCTGCCTGGGGATGACAGCCAGGCAGTCCCTCCGGTCAGCATGGGCTGGCTCCCTGGGGAAGGCGCTGGTACTGAGCCTGTGTCCTCTCTCCCCAGGTATCCCATCCAAACCCCACGAGAGGCCTGTTATGGAGACATGGATGGTTTCCCTGGAGTCCGGAACTATGGCGTGGTGGATCCAGATGACCTCTATGATGTCTACTGCTATGCTGAGGACCTAAACGGTGATTGGGAGTGAGGGGTTGCCAGAGGACAAACCCCTTCTCCAGCATCCATGGTCCTCCTGGGCCCTCCACTGGAACTCCCTGTGCTTTATGTGTTTAAGGGAGCAAGCAGGGGTAAGGAGACAATCAGTGTCCCTCTCTCCAAACACTTTCGTAAAGGCAAGTTCACTCAGACAAGTGGCAGGGTGCCGAGTTTGAGTTCTAATTCTTCTGCTACCTGCTCTTCAGACCGTGCGTGACTGCCGAATGAGGAAATTGGGCCACATTTCTCTGAGTGCTAATATTCATTCTGAGGTTCCATCCAGACTTCCATCCTAGAAGGATGAGGAGCCTGAGACCCCAGGTGGATGGGGCTACCTACTGCCTGGTGACAGCCTCCTCTTCCCCACCCAGGAGAGCTGTTCTTAGGTGCCCCTGCAGACAAGTTGACGTTGGAGGAGGCCCGGGCATACTGCCGGGAGCGGGGTGCGGAGATTGCCACCACAGGCCAGCTGTACGCAGCCTGGGATGGTGGCCTGGACCGTTGCAGCCCTGGCTGGCTGGCTGATGGCAGTGTGCGCTACCCCATTGTCACACCCAGCCAGCGCTGTGGTGGGGGCCTGCCTGGCGTCAAGACACTCTTCCTCTTCCCCAACCAGACCGGCTTCCCTCACAAGCACAGCCGCTTCAATGTCTACTGCTTCCGAGGTGAGCCTCTCCCTGCTGCTCTGAAGTCCCTGGCATCTGCCTGAAGGTGGTGCGCAGCTGGTCATCCAGGGTCCTAATCCCTTGGCTTGGTTTCACTCAGTAGTGTGGCCCTGGGGAGTGGTCACCTCTCTGCATGTCCTTGCCTGCCTGTCCAGTAGTCCATGCCTGTGTCTCCACTGGGCTGCTGCGGAAATGCCTATTTCCCACCAGCTTATTGGCAAAGCAAAGATGACTGACATTTTCTGAATCCAATGAGTGACCTGCTCAAGCTCTAGTTAACCAAATTCCCTCAAGAGGGTTTCCGGAACCTACAGTTTAAAGGTGTCAGATCTTTAACCATGCAGATGGACAGATAGAACTGCCCCACAGGGAGCAGGACCTCAAGGACAGTGGGGTACAGACTGTGTGCCAAGCACTTTCTCCTGGAAGAAGCGGAAGGAGAGGGGAGGGAGCAGGACTCCAGGGGGAGCAGGTGGAGGACAGGCAGCAAGGCTGGCCCAGCAGGTCTGGTGTGGAGCCAGGTGCCTGGAGCAGGTGACAGGGCAGAGACATGCTGTCCTGTCTCACCTGGCTGAGCGCAGACTGCCATCAGGTCTTCCTTAGCCCAGTTCCACCTTTGGTGCTAAGCTCACTGCAGAGGACACGATAATCCACCCTGACGTGGTATCTGGAAAGAGCAGATCCCCAAGGAGGTGGCCCCTTCTTTTGCCCCAACACTGAGACCCTCAGGTAGTGACTGTCAAAAGTTCTTCCTGCACTTTGCCCTTCAGCTGTCCTAGGAGATGGTGCCTATGCGCTTCCATGCCAAGAAGCTTGGGATGATGGGGGTCCCTGGCACCTTGACCCAAGCCCAAGACTCTGAGGCACTGAGGCCACTCCACCCATCTTTCAGCCTCTGGCTTCCACTCAGGGGAACAGCTCTCACCTGAGTCTTTCCTGACACCTCTCTGGCAGAACTTCCCATTGTACTGTCTCCTAACTCTGTTTAATTGTTCTTTACATCGTGTCAGTATAGAATATATTTAGTTGTTTATTATCTGTATCATAAATATAAATTTCCTTGAAGACAAGAAGTTTCCTATTTTATTCTGCACCATATCCTCAGTGCCCAACAGAATGCTTAGCAGAACACATAATTGGCCTTTGGATTACATTTGAAGAAGGGGTGGCAAAGTTCTAGGGTACTCCCTAGGTCCCACTGGGTGCTCTGTAGGGAAACAGGAAACTCAGAAAATTCCAGGGTCTCCAGAACAACCCAGAGCCCTCACATGCAGACCATGCGAGGGGCCCGCCTTCCTAATGTGCCTCCTACCAGCACTTTCCTCCTGCCACAGATGCTGCGCAGCCCTCTGCCATCCCTGAGGCCTCCAACCTGGCCTCTGACTCAGCCTCTGATGGACTGGAAGCCATTGTCACAGTGACAGAGACCCTGCATGAGCTGCAGCTGCCTCCAGAAGCTATAGAGAGCGAGTCACGTGGAGCCATCTACTCCATCCCCATTATGGAAGATGGGGGAGGTGGAAGCTCCACCCCTGAGGACCCAGCAGAGGTCCCCAGGACCCTCCTAGGTAACTCAAATCCCTTACCCTGGGAAGGTCACTGGAGAGAAGCTGGGGCCGAAGAGGCCAAGCCCAGGTGGATGCTGGGCTCATGGCTGGCATGATACTGTCCTATCTTTCTTGGCAGCTCAGTGGTGCTGGGCACCTCTCCTACGCCTGTCCCACATTTGCTTTTCTAGTAAAGTCCACTCCCAGCTCTCTGGGTCAGTTGATTTTTGGACTAAGTGGCTGCTCCCTGGCAAGAAGAGTTGTCCCTTCCTTGGTCCTTCTCTGCCTTACCTGCCCAAACTAGACAAGAGACAGACTAGGAGAGGGTGAGGCAACAGCCACGTTTCCCAAGCTAAAGACAGCTCACAGTGCTAAGTGTTGCCCGAACAATGCCCTCTAAGTTGCAGTCTTTCTACTGTGGAGCAAAGATTGCTTCTCTCTAGGGCAGGCTCTTCCCTCTCCCTGGAGTTTCCCTTCCAGTAGCCTCACCTTTCTCCTTTGCCTTCCTTCTTCCTGACCTGTGGGGGTGCTGTCCCTGGTGCTGAACCCTTTGTGTTTTGCCCAGAATTCGAAAGCCCGTCCATTGCGCTGCCCACGGGGTCCTCAGAAGAGGGCAAGCCACTGGAGGAAGAGCAAGGATACAAAGATGAAGAAGAGACAGAGGAGGAGGAAGAAGAGGAGCCGGTGGAGGATGAGGATGTGTGGGCATGGCCTGGTGAACTCAGCAGCTCTGTCCCCACTGAGGAATCAGAGGACTCGCTCTCCCAGGCATCAACGGTCCTGCACCCGGGCACATCGCTGCCCTCTGATGGAGAGTCAGAAGCTCCCAGACCTCCAAGGGCCCGTGGACCACCTACTGAGACTCTGCCCACTCCCAAGGAGGGGAGCCTAGCATCCCCTTCGCCTTCCACTCCAGTCGGGGCCAGAGAGGTGGGGGAGGAAACTGGGGGTCCTGAGCTCTCTGGGGTTTCTCAAGGAGAAAGTGAGGAGGCAGGGAGCTCTGAGGATGCTCCGCCCCTGCCTCCTGCTACACCAGCTCTTGAGGGTACCAGGGAGCTGGAGGCCCCCTCGGAAGAGAACTCTGGAAGAACTGTCCCCGCAGGGACTTCAGTGCGGGCCCCGCCCGTGCTGCCCACTGACAGTGCCAGCCGAGGTGGAGTGGCTGTGGCCCCCTCATCAGGTAACTCTGCCCAAGGCTCCATCTTCCTCTCTGTCCTCCTTTTTCTCCCCATACAGCTCTGGATCACCTGACCTGTAGTCTTTTACTGCACTGCTACTCCAGACTCCTGTCCTCTGCCCTCACTCTCTTACTTGTCTCTGCCTGTGGGTCTCCGTTCTTGGATTCTCACCTGTGACTTCCATCCCAGCTCTCTGTCCCTCATCCTGTGACTCCAGCCCCACCACTGACCACCTGTGACCTTTGTGGCACACTGGCCCCACAGAGCATCCTCACGCCTCTTCAGGGTGCCCTGGTCACCTGCTGCTCTTTAGGGCCAGGCTCATCTTCCCCCTCCACGTGCTTGTCCCCTTCAGCCACCTCCCACTGGTCTATCTCAGGGAGGCCTGGGAGTCCATCCCCGCCCCTCAACCTCTGGGGTACGGGAGACCCCTCACCCCACAGAGCCTTAAGCCACTACTTCTGTGAAGTATTTTTTGACTGTTTCATGGAAAACAAGCCTTGGAAATAAATGTCTATTAAACCGCTTTGTAACCAAACTCTGGCACCTCTGTCTCCATCTCCGCTCTCTGCCCTCTTATTCCCTGATCTCTGTCATGGGCAGCTCTCTGGCATTCTTCTTTGGCTCCAGTGTCTCTCCCTCTCTCTCCATGGCTCTCCTTTTTTCATCTTTAGCCTGTACCAATCCTAGCAGTCTAACAGCCCTTCTGACCCCCCAGCCTCTCCCCAGGCCTGTCCACTCTCCGACTTCCCAGACATGACTGCACACACTGCCTCAAGGAAGGCTCTGTCAGTCTGTCTGTGGGATGCTTTCCGCGAGTGTAGTCCTGCGCTCTTGATGGGGAGAAACCCACAGAGCCGCAAGGGGGCTATGTGTTTCTGTTTCTACACTGATTTCTGATCCGCCTTGGTGGCTCCTGTATAGATTAGTGACTCAGAAAGTTTCGCAGCATAGTCATTTCCCTGGCATCCAGGGGCCCTAGCTCCTCATCCCAGCAGGGGGACAATATCTAACTCTCACCCACTGTCCACGGCTCTCCTCACTAACCTCTGCACTAATGATCACCCCAGGGGGGAATGTTTCAACCTCCCCAACATGAAGGATCTCAGTCTCTGATGCTGGAGAAGGTGTGAATGAGGGTGTGAAAGAGAGAGAGTGTGGAGGAGGGGAGTTAGGTTCTGGGGTCTAAGCAAAGCCCTGCCTAGTCACAGAAGGCCCTGAGTCCCAGTGGAGGTTCCTGGAGAAGGCTAGGCTCCTCCTAGTCCTGACCCCTTTCTCCAAGATAGTCCAGGGTGGGCTAGGGGTCCCTGCATCTCACCACGGCTTGCCCATTTCACCTGTGGCTCTGCACCAAGCTGGCCTTGAAATTCAGCATGGCAAGGCATGAGGAAGGGGCCGATGGGAAAAGCAGCACCTCTGGAGCTTTCTGCAGGGTCTTAGTTACCCAACCTGGGAGAGAAGCAAGAGGTCCCCTGGCCTGCTACTCCACCAGGAGAGAAGCAAAAGCCCAAAGAAAGGAAGAGAGCAAGATAAGATGGTCCCCCAAGAAGAGTCTCTTCATCCTACTCTGCCTACCCTGGGGTCCAGTCCTGCCACCCACAGCCAGGGAAGGGACCTATGGCCTGGAGTTGGGGGGACTAAAGAGTTTGAAAGTCTCTGTCCCCCTGGCTTGGCAGCCTAGACAGGAAGGAGAGCAGGAACAAGAGGAGGCAGGGGAACGTGAAATAGGAGGGTTCGTGGCCCTCCTCACCGCTGGGCCTAGTTCTTGGTTGGCTAAATGAAACACGGGGTGGGGAAGCACTACCAGCTGGGGAGAAACTGTTGGCCAAGGGGAGAAGACAATGTGAGTGGTGCTGGAAAAGCTAATTCATTTTACACAAATGGCGAGGTCATCTGGGAGAAGTTCTTTGAATCAACTCCAGCTTCTCCTCCCCACTCCTGCTCTCGGATCCCAACCAGGCAGTGGGACCTGTGGCCAGGCCAGCATGAAGCATTGTGGGCCTTGGCTTCAGCTCCGGGGAGGATGAGGAGGTCTGAAGTGTCCTACCTGGGGGTGATTTTTTTTTTTTTTTTTTTGGTGCTGGGGATCGAACTCAGGGCCTTGTGCTTGCAAGGCAAGCACTCTAACCACTGAGATAAATCCGCAGCCCTACCTGGGGGTGATTTTACCTCCCATTATGACTGAGGGTCCTGACCTGCACTGTGGTCTGTGGAGACATCTCCCCCTGGCTCGTCTGGATCAGAAAGGAAACTGAAGCTCCTCCAGCACTCACACAGGGCCTAAGAGCAGTCGCTTTCCACCCCAGAGTCCAGAGAAAGTCCGCAGAAGGCAGGTGGCCTAGCCAGTCGAGCCAGATATAGACAACACATGCAGGCTTGGAGCAGGGCAGCACTAGTTTCAGAGGACTGCCTGGAGGAGAGGGAGCAGGAGCAAGTGAGGGGAGTCCAACTAGGGAACCTGACACAGGCCCGAAGTGGAGAAGGGAGAAGCCCATTAGTGAGGAAGAGTCTGTGAGGTACAAAACAAGGCAAGCCAGGCATGGTAGCATGCACCCGTAATCTCAGCTGCTCATGAGGCTGAGGAAGGAGGATCACAAGTTCAGAATCAGCCTGGGCAATTTAATGAGATCTTGTCTCAAAATAAAAATTTTAAAAGGGCATGGATGCAGCTCACTGGCAGAGCACTTGCTTAGCGCTTAGCATGCACAATGCCCTGCGTTCAATCCCCAGTGCCAAAAAATAAAAAGTGCATGTGCTGGGGGACAGTGAGGTTGGGTGATGTTGTATGAAGGCTGAGTGTGTTTGGCCAACCAGCACCGTGGGACAGGGACGAGGGAGAGGGGACAGGGCGTGCAGTATGGAGATCTGGCTGAATCTCACTAACTTCTGTGCTGGCTGGCTCTGCCCATGGATGGGAGAGAGAATGATTAATGCTCACCTGGACCAAACTACATCAGGTGCCAGGAGCAGGCAAGGGGGCCACACCCACTGTCGCTGTAGAAATTCTCCTGTCCCTCTCCAGCACCCTCTCCCCATATAGACTGTGCAGGACTGAGCTGGGACCAGGTGCAACAGATAAGGGGGTGGGACTGAACTCCAGACCTGCCCAATGTCACAGAGAAGCCAGAGCTAAGTGTTTCTGTTAGTCAAGGTGGCCCCTGAGGGTCTTCCCCACCCCCTCCCCTCTGCTCCTGTTGGACTGGTGGCCCTGATGTGGCCCTAACCGAGCCAGTGATGAGTGGGGGTGGGGCCTAGGGAGAGACTCAGAAGTCAGGGCGGGCATGTGGCCAGTAGCAGGCTCTCAGGAGGATGGGGAGCTGGGCCTGGTTCTCTCTGGGCCTGCCAGGGAGGGTGAAAGCTGCGGATCCAGGCTCCCTGCTTTCCCCCCTCACTTCTCTCCTCCCTCAGGTGACTGTGTCCCCAGCCCCTGCCACAATGGTGGGACATGCTTGGAGGAGGAGGAGGGGGTCCGCTGCCTGTGTTTGCCCGGCTATGGGGGGGACCTGTGCGATGTTGGTGAGTTTGTTAAGGGATGGGGGGGAGATCACAGGTCTGAAACTTGGACCCTGCCCCCAATATACTAGTTCCGGGTGGGAGGTAGGGTTATGGAGATTGGCTTTGGATTTGTCGTGAATGAATCCCTACCTTAGGCAAGTTACACAATTTCCCTGAGGCCTGCCTTCAATGTCCCATCTGTCACATGAAGCCAGAATGCCTCTCAGACCTGGGTATACTCCTGGCATCCAGTAGGCAGTCAATACATGCAGCCTTCCTTGCTGCGAAAGTAGGAGGGCACAGCTCTTTTCCAGACTATGGGGTGGGGTGTTGCGGAGACCCTGGCCAGACGCCCCCACACACACCCACCCTCCTCCCTGGCGTTCAGAGGATGCACTGTGCTGAGATCCCCCAGCTCTGCGGCACAGCCCCCTGCCCCGGAGTCCCGACCCTTTGACCCCCGGGGCTGAGAGGAAGCCAGTGCCTTCCCAGGAGATTCCCAGGAGGTCCCCAGGTCCTCTGGCCTGAGATCCCGCCCCTCTGTGCCCAGGCCTCCGCTCCTGCAGCCCTGGCTGGGACGCCTTCCAGGGCTCCTGCTACAGGCACTTCGCCGAGCGCCGCAGCTGGGAGGAGGCGGAGAGCCAGTGCCGGCGGCTGGGCGCGCACCTAGCCAGCGTGCGCACGCCCGAGGAGCAGGCCTTCATCAACAGTGCGCCCCGTGACGACCCCGCGTCCGCACCCACCCGGGCACCTGTCCCGCCTCTCCCCCCTTCCCTCCCAGCCTCCCGCTCCCCGTGGTGGAGAAGATTAGCTTTCCCGTCCCTTCCCTGCCCGGCTAGTTTCTCCGCTCCCCCACCGCGCCCTGGCCTCCGCGTGCAGAGGTTGGAGGGAGCGGCCCTAGGTGCAGGAGGGCTTGGGGGCACCGCTCGGCTTCGAGGCCTGGTTCAGCCCCAGCAGCACTGTTTCGGTCCCCGGGAACGGCCTCCCCCTACTGGCAGCAGCGCTCACTGCGCGCTCCGTCTCGCCCGCCATTCTTCCCTAGATCGCTACCGGGAGTACCAGTGGATCGGGCTCAACGACAGGACCATCGAAGGCGACTTCCTGTGGTCGGACGGCGTCCCTCTGGTGAGGGGACCCCCTCGAAGCACCCTGCCCCACCAGCAGTGACCCGTCCCATTTCGTCGCCTGGCCTGTTTCTCTTTTCCAGGCCTCGTTCCTCTTCTCGCGGGCCCTTTCCTGCCCCCTTGTCCTCTTCTCTCAGCCTCCCGCTCTCCCTCCCCCCACCCCAGCCCTCTCGTTCCTGGATGTCCCAATCCCGGGGCCCTGGCCCTCTCAGCCCTTGTCAGCTCCCTTGAGCGCATCCTCCAAGGTCACAGTTTTGGGGTTCCTCACCTCTTCCATCTCCCCAGCTGTACGAGAACTGGAACCCTGGGCAGCCCGACAGCTACTTCTTGTCTGGAGAGAATTGTGTGGTCATGGTGTGGCATGACCAGGGACAGTGGAGCGATGTGCCCTGCAACTACCACTTGTCCTACACCTGCAAGATGGGGCTGGGTGAGGCAGAGGGGAGGGGCGGGGGGAGCTGCACGGACAGTGGGCCGTGTCCCGACCAAGGGTGGGAAAACAGATTACATGGGCTCCTCAGAATACCTGGCCACTTTTGTAGTGCCATTGCCATTCCCCTCCTCCCCATCAAGATTCTGGGTGCTGTCATCCACAGTGCCAGGCTCCCAGTCCCTAACTGTGTCCCCTGCAGTGTCCTGCGGGCCCCCGCCAGAGCTGCCACTGGCTCAAGTGTTTGGCAGCCCACGGCTGCGCTATGAGGTGGACACTGTGCTTCGCTACCGGTGCCGTGAGGGGCTGGTCCAGCGCAACCTGCCGCTGATCCGCTGCCGGGAGGACGGGCACTGGGAGTCTCCTCGGATCTCCTGTGTGCCCCGAAGGCCTGTGAGTGCTAGGAGGCGGCTCTGCTGGTCACTGGAGTGTGGGCCTAGAATGATTACTGCCCCTCTGAGGGAAGGGGAAGGAGGTGGGTGGATGCCTGGGAGTCCCTCCAGGCTGGCGTCTGAGGACAGGTGGCCACATCCCGGCGCTTATGGGTTGAGTCAGGTTGAGTGTTGGGATAAAGTCAGGAGTCTAGGAGCAAGGACCCAGAGGGCAGGCTCTGAGAAGACAGAGAAGTGAAAGAGCCCAGGGAGGAAGGTGAGTGTGTGTCTCCTCCAGGCCCGTGCTCCGCACCCAGCAAAGACCCCAGAAGAACACCAGGGAAGGCTTCTGGGGCACTGGAAGGTGCTGCTGACCCCTCCTTCTGGCCCTGCTCCCAGCCCCGGCCCCGAGGGAACAAGGTCTTGAACTGACGTCCCCAGCACTGCCCTCCTCCCCACCATCCCTCACACCTTGTGCCTTTGGAAATACAGGAAGTCACAGCACGAGAGGCAGAGAGCTGGGGCCCTGTGACAGCACCTTACAGGGCTTCTGGGAAATACCTGGGCCACTCCAGCCTGGCCCAGGCCGGTTCTCCCCTACCCTGGGCCTCAGGTTTTCCCTCAGGGTAATAATGGGTGAGCCCCTAAGTGCCTCACCTACTCTCTCCCCGACAGCCATCCTGCCCACTCCATTTCTCTAGGGGGCACTGTGCCCACTGTTCTTGGTCATCAAAGGTAAAGATTTTGCAGGATGGAGTGCCAGTAACGCCAGCAGGAAATAAAGATGTGCTTGAGCCCAAACAAGTTCGATGTGTGAATACTTGCATTCATATGTGTACCTGTAGCTGGGCATGGTGGCACAGTCCTGTAATCTTATAACCTCAGCACTCTGGGAGGCTGAGGCAGGAGGATCACAAGTTTGAGCCCAGCCTGGGACAAATTAGCGAGACTCTGTCTCAAAATAAAGGGAATGTGGTTCACTGCAAAGGCCCTGAGTTCAATCCTCTGCCAAGGGAGGGGGCAGGGACAGAGGAGATGGAAGTGAGGTTGGGCAGGGCCTCCTAGGATAAACAGAGCTTCTGTGTTTATACCTTCTAAAGGTCAGAGAAGACCCTAAAATATCAGGGGATAAACAGTGCCCGGTACAGAGGGGCTATCCAGTCTGCAGTCATGGAATGAAGTAACCACCGAGTGGGAGGGGCAGGGCATCAGGATGTTTGGATTTGACAGAGTGTCCAAATCAAGAGGAGTTTGGTCTGGGGGTTCCAGAGAGGAAGGTAGGAGGGGGCTCCTTGGGTGACAGTTCTGAGGTCCCTGTGGGGAAGGCTTGTCTAGGGGAAGTGAGGACGAAGGGAGGGTCTGCTGGTACGCACTGGTCCGCCCGCAGGGAGGGGTAACCTTGGATCTTATGGTACGGCCAGAAGAGGGCGGTACAGGTGCAGGCCGTCTCGGGAGAATGCCATGTGCGCGTGCGTGTGAAGACCCAGGCAGGAGAGCTGTCCAAGGAGACCGCCAGGGGGCGCCGCGGCCTTTCTTTCTGATGCCCCGGGGCAGGGAGGGGGGTAAGACTTCCGGCCAGGCTGAGCTGGCCAGGGCCTGTGAGTCAGCGGAGATGGATGGTGAGGTCACGATGGAGGGAGAAGGCTCCAGTGTGTGTGCGCGAAGCCCCATAGTGCCAAACTATGCCTTCTGTGCCTTCGGGACACTGTCACAGGGGTGTGGTCTGCCCTTCTGATGGATGGGTAGATCATCTGGCTTGGCCACACAGTCTCATATGCACACACAAGTACACACTCTCATGTGCACACACACACACGCCCATCTGTGTGTGCCCAGTTCCAACACACTCCATCCACAAGGGCAATCATGTGCGTGTACATGTGTGTATATGTGTGAAAAAGAGACAGAGAGAGACTGGGGATTGAACCCAGGGCTATATCCCCACCCCTTTTTTATTTTTGTTTTTATTTTTATTTTAAAACAGGGTCTCACTAAATTTCTAATTTGCCCAGGCGGGGCTCAAACTTGTGACCCTCCTGCCTCAGCCTCCCAGGGTGCTGGAATTACAGGGGTGTGACCCCACACCCAGCTCCTCATGGGCAATTCTTATTCTTTATTCTTCTTCCCAAAAGTTGGTAAAACCAAGAGGCAGGGACACAGGCGAAGAGGCTGAGAAATATGGAAACCTAGAGACAGCGAGGCAAGACTGACAGAGACAGGTTTAGGACAAGTACATGCAGGGGTGGCAGGTGGGGCTCTCCTGGGCCACCCCTGTGCAGCTCCTGGCCTTCCCCACCCTATGTCTAAACCCCAAACAGCTGGTCTGTGAGATTCCAGCACCAACCTCCAGACCCACCTACCACCAATTCATCCCTCACCCTGGCTCACCTGTCCCAAGCCATTCCTGTCCCTACCCTGGCCATGCACTGCTAGGGATTGGGTTTCTTTGGAGATACAGGGGAGAGGATGGTGCTGGGGCCAGATTATCCTGTGTTAGCCTCTGCTTGCCTGTTCCGTATTTTTAGGGCTGTCAGGAGGCTTAGCTGGAACTGTGAGTGGATGAAGGCCCGGGGGCTTTTGAAGGTGGGACCTGAAGAGAAGGCTGGGGAGTGAGTGATGTCTGCCCTTAGGGCCTTACAGGGTTCTCACAGGGGCAGGTTGTGTTTGTTTGAACCCAGGTCCTCGCGTGCGTCAGGCCCCCTCCACCATGGAGCCACATTCCCAGCTCTTGGGGGAGTTTTGGACTCCTGGAGCCCCTGCTTCGGTTTCTCTGCCTTCCACCAAGGCACTGTTGCCAAATCTCCCCAGCCCAGGGCCCCCATCTTCTCTGGTCTGTTGGCCAGGAGAGTCCAAGAGGTAAAGAAGGACTGGGACTGGACCGCGGCCCCTCCCCGCACCTGCTGGGTGCTCTGGCAGGGCCGGAAACGGAAGCCTTCTCCTGGCTTTGTTGGGCTTCCTGGGGAAAGGGGAGTCCAGGGATGACTCAGCAGTGCCCTGCACCGAATCCAAGCCCTGGCCCTGCGCACGTGTGTGTGTGCATGTGTGTGTGTGTGTGTGTGTGTGTACGCTACCTACCCTCCAGGGCACAGCACAGATCCTACCGTGTGCCCACCCTGCCAGGCCCTGGAAGTGTGGGTGTGTTCAGTTCTCAGGCACCTTCCCACAGGTCCAAAATGGGGTCCTCCTGCAGGTCATCCTGTTCCCTGGGGACGAGGGAGGTGGGAGCAGTAGGGGTGTATATGGAGAGAGGAGACCGGCCAGGCTGGGAGGCAGAGGCTTGACCGTTGCTGGGGGCCTGGAGATGGCCTTCCAGAGATCCCTCACTCAATAGCTCCCCACTTCCCCAGGCTGCTCTGACCCACACCCACCTCCCCATTCCTCCCCCACACCCCTGCAGCCCACACCATTACCCTGATCTCACTGGGACCTTTGTCTCAGCCCTGAGGCCTAACTGTGGGCTTGTCCCCTGCCCTGGGAGAGAAAGGGCTCCATTGTCCTGGCTGCCCGCCACCATGACACAGCAGCTCCTGAAGACTTTCAAAAATGCTCAGCCCTGTCTGATCCCCATGGGGGAGAGGACTTTCCGGGGGCTGCAGTGAGACCCCTGCCTGATCGAGGACCCAGGTGCCCCTCCCAGCTTGCCAGAGTTCCTCAGTCCTTCCTGAGGTTTGACTTCCACCCCTCCTGCTGCAAAGCTGCCAACTTCTTCCTGGGAAGGAAAAACTGAGAGCCACAGGGGCAGAGCACGGAGAAAGGCCGAGGACAAGGGAGAGCAAACCAGAGACGGCAGGAGGAAGGAGGGTGTGAGTGACTCTGGGCTCAGGGCACTGTCTGAGTGGGTGGCCTGTGGCTTCTATGTTTACTCCTGAAGGCTCACCCCAGTGTTTACAGGGGTTGTCAACAGAGGGGCGGCTGTTGACCACTCAGGACTGGAGTATTTGAAGGAGGCAGCCCACAGACCCCTGGCTCATGTCCTATGGACCCCAGGTAGCATCTAGGGACTCCTAGTATCATCGACAAGGGATATCTTTCTGTGCCTCAGTTTCCTCATCAAAGTGAATTGATGTAACTTCCTGGCAAATGAGGTGACTGGAACAGGAAGGAATCCTGGAGAGACCAAAGGATTCAGGAGTAGGGAAGGGGTCAGGCGAGGGGGGAGATTGCTGGAAGACAGGGGCTAGGTGAAAAGAAGGAGCCAGTGGGGAAACTTGGGTCCTTGTGTGTTGAGTGAGGCCCTCAGTAGGGGCTGTCTCTCCTTAGTGGGGCAGGGTGGGGGGGTGGACAGAGTCCTGGAGGAGCCAGCCAAAGTCTCTGGCCACCCCTCCTGGGGCCCTGGGCAGCAGCTGCGGGAAGGGGTCCCCAACAGAGGCCTCCCGGCACCTGCCTCGGGTTATTTCTGGACCACAGCTGAGTCATGGGGGGGTGGGGAGAGTGATAGGACTCGGGGGAGGTATGACAGGAAGAGAAGGCTGAAGGGCAGAAAGAGGGCTCCAGGACCTGGGGTCTAGGAGACCACACTGACGTCCCTGAGAGGCAGGGGGCGTGGGGAAGGGGTAGGGAGCAGGACACACGTCCCCTCCTGAAGTGCTGCAGATGAGATGGCCTGGCCTGTTCCTGTGGTGCTGGGTTACCAAGAGGGGGAACAGGAAGTGTTCCCTGGGGAGAGGGTGGGGAGGGAAGACAGAGCACTGCCTTTTCCTCTTCCAAAGCAGACTGGGGCCCTCCTCACCTGAGGCCCTTCTGCCCTCCCCGGGCACGGAGCTAAGCTGCCCCTCCCTGGCTCAGCCGCTGGCTTCTGAGAGCCTCGGCCTTCTTCTCAGACAAGCTGCGGGCACAGGAACAGGAACGGGCACCCCGCTCCTTGCCCACCTGAGCCTGCTGCCTGTAAGAGAAACTTTCTCTCTTCCCACCTTCCGGGAAGTCCCTCGAGTTTCACTTCCGTTGTCCTGCTGCAGGCTGTCCTGGGACTTAGCCCTTCCCTGTGGGCTGGGAATGGGGCCGTCCTCGGGTTTCCTAGGCTTGTGAGGGCTCCCCATGCTCCCACCCTTTTGTGGGCAGCCCGGTGGGGGGGGCACATTCCAGCCGAAATTAAATCGCATTCCTCCATCCCTGCCTGAGCAGGATGGCATTGCTGACAGCAGCTGTGACACTACAGGGTCAAGTGGCAGCAGCTGGTTCCCCATGGAGAGGCTGGGGGTGGGGCCGCGGGGAGCAGGGCTTTTCCTGGGAGGTGATGAATGGACCCTGATTAGCCCACTGGGCACCAGAGCTGTGCGGAGCCTCAGCACTACAGACAGGAAAACTAGACCCCGAGGGCAGCAAGGTGTCCAGCAGCCCTGTCTGAGGGGACCTTGCAAGAAGCCCCCAGCCCGCTCTGGGCTGAGCCCGCAGGGGGAGGAGGGCCCCTTTAAAAGCCTCACTCTGAGCAGCGGTCTTGGCAGGAGCCCAAATCCGGGGCTTTGATTTCCTCTGGGATTCTGGCAGCCGCAGCAGCCACAGGGACGGCGGCAGGCGGCTGAATGGAGTGCTCAGCCCCTGACCTCACCCTGCTGGCGGCGCCTCGGCCTGCACAGCCTTATAAGGAAAAGCCCCAAACAAACCGAGGAAGCTACCTCCGGCCCCCCACCCTGCCCCCACCCCATTCTGAGGCTATATTTACCCCGAGGAGCCCCAGAATAACCTCCCACTTGTCCTCTGTTGTGTGCAGGGAGGAGGGGTGCTGTCCTCCTTCTCCTCATTCCCTCCCCTGGGGACTTCACCCTCAGAAGTGTGTCCTCTGCTGGCCATTCATTCATTCATTCATTCAGTGTCTGTGTATTGAGCTGGCTCCAGCCCTGATGTGGGCTCTGGGAGAGGAGCAGGAGACGGCACTTGCTTTCCCAGAGCTCTCTACCCTGACAGAGACTTCCCAGTCCCGCAGTCCCCTGTCCTCCATCCTCGGTCCTCTGGCACTTTGGGACCCCTTCTCCAGCTCCTTTGCAGATGTCACTTTGTTGGGAGGTCCTGTCCTGGCATCTCCTCATTCCCTGTGCTCTTTTGTGGGGGATCGCTAGCCAACCCTCCCCCCCATATTAGACATTGAAGCCAGGGCCTTTGCACTGAGCTACATCCTCAATCTTTTACCAGTTTTGAGCCAGGGTTGCTAAATTGCCCACCTGGGCTAGCATTTACCATCCTCCTGCCTCAGCCTCCCAGAGGACTGGAATCACAGCCATGTACCACCACTCCCAGCTAATCCCAACTCTTGTCTCCAAATCCTGAGCTCCAAATCCACATAAATACCTCCTTGGGGAGGTCACGATTTCTCACTGGATTCTTCATCACAGAAAAGGGCAGCACATATCCCAGCCACTCAGGGATGGCAGCCTTGGACTCTGCTGCCCTTTGCCCCTCACCTCTTACAACAGCGCCCCATGTCCTGAAACCCTGCTTCCCTTCCCTTCTCTCCATTCCCCTGCCATGCTGCCCTGTGCCCGGGCCTCCGGGGACCTCCCTAGGCCTCGTGCCTGCTCCAGTTTGTCCTCACAAAACAACTGCGGGAGTTTTTGTGGAAAACGTGCCTTCGCCTCTACTCACAACCGTGGAGGAACCATTCTTCTTAGGAGGAGGTCATGGCTTCTTCCACGCTGACCCCTGCTCAACTCTCTCCTTCTCGTTCCTCGCCTTCCAGCCACCCAGCCTTCTTCCTGTCCCTCAGGTCCCCAGGGCAGCAGCTGCACCTGCTGTTCCCAAACTCCCCAGCCCAGGTCAGGGGAGGCCCCTGCTCCACCTCCTGCAACCCAGGGCACTTCTCTGTTTTCTTTTTTCCTTTTTTTTTTTTTTTAAATAAAATGAGCATATATTTGTGATACATAATAAACACATTCATTTTGGGCAACTGGCACAAACACATACCCATCTTGATCTGCTTTTCCCTCCAGATCCCTTCGCACCTCTACAAAGTCTATCTGCTTCCTTGTTTTCGATTATGATTTCCACTTGGAAGTCTGCTCAACCGATAGGTAAGGCTTCCTGTACAAGGAAACTTGTTATTTGTCCCTGGATTCCCAGGGCCCGCTCGGTACATGGCACATCAGTAGACGCTCAGTAAATAACTGTTGGAAAATGACAATCGCTCCTATTATAACAACCAGGAATGCCCCCGTCACTATCTGACCTTCATTTCTCTTGCTGCATGGACAGTTCAGCACTTCCAAGGAGACCACATTGACTGTATACCCACTTGAAGAACACCCTCACTTCTGAGCCTGGCGTTGTGGCACAGGCCTGTAATCCTGCCACTCTGGGAGGCTGAGACAGGAGGGTCACACATTTAAGCCCAGCCTGGACAACTTAGCGACTTAGTGAGACCTTGTCTCATAACAATACAAAATAAATAGAAAGGGCTCAGGATGTAGCTCAGTAGAAAGGCTCTGGGTTCAATCCCCAGTACTACAAAAAAGTTTTTTAAAAAGTCCTCCCTTTTGTCTGACTTACATCCCTTGCCATTCGGGATTAATGGCCAGCAGCAGTGGCTGGTTTGGGTAACGCTGTAGGGGGTCAAGGCCCTGTGTGGAGGCAGGAGGGTCAGCCAGCACAAGGAACAACCACTTGACAGCTCTGTCCTCGGCCCTCGCCCAAGCCGGGATGCCCAAGGCCGAGGTGCTTCCGTCCCATTAAAGGGGCTGGGAGCGGGCCTTGCTGGCCCAGATGCAGTGTGCTGGCTGGCTCAGGCCTCGCAGCCTGGTGGGATCAGACAGGGCCTTGTTAGCAGGGAGTACAGGAAGGAGACAGCGGAGGCTTGGGCTGACAGAGGGTGGGGTAGCATAGACGGGACTCTGGACCCCAAGGGTAGGGCGGGTGTGAGACTGGGCTGTGTGTGCTGGCCAGAGGACAGGCATGGGACCAGAGGGGCCAGACTTCACCCTCAGCTTTCCCCATCTCGGCCCACAGAGAGAAAGAGCTGGCTTGCGGCCTCAAGACCACCAATCCCCAGCTAGAACGCTGCTTGGCAGCCCCCGCCCCTTACCAGGATGTTTAGGTGCCAGCTTTTCCTTCCCTGCAGGGCTGAAGAGGAGTGGTATCTGTTCGGCATTGTGACTTCAAGGCCTTCAGGTCCCACCTACCTGGTCCCCGGCCCTCCACAAGGACCCCAGATCTCCTGGGAAGTGGGGGACCCTGGGTCTAATGGCCTCTTACACAAGGATCTCCTCACTCTGAGCTTTCTCACCCAAGAGACCCCTTGTCCCCTTCCTCCTCTCCTGTTTCAGGGTTCAGAAAAGTCCTGCTGCACATCTAAGGAAAGCCCTAGACACAGTGATGCTGAGCCTTTTAGAGGTGAGTGCTCAGACTGCAACCCAAAACCTACTTATTTATCGCCAAGTGCCAACGCTGCAATTAAACCTCAATACTGAGGTTTTAGCTTACAAAAAAACTACTCATACATGAACATCTTTTGTCTTAAAAGAAAAATAACATGCATGCCATAAGTTCACCACCACTGTCTAGAGACTCCCCTTGTCTCTCCCACTCTCCCTGTCCCAGGAGGCCACCCAAGTCACCCAGCCCACCCTTCCTCAGAGAGGTCAAATGCTGACCTGAGGCCACACAGCTGGACCCCTCTCTGACCTGGACCCCACACTAACCCAGCAAGTCATCATAAGCCAGACAGTTGTTTGGGTTTGGGGACAAGGAGCTTATTATGCTGGCGACACTGGGGAGGTCATGTGAGGGTGGGGGTGGCCCAAAGCCTGGCCCCTGTAATCAGTACTGTGGGCAGATGATGATGGGCCTAGCTTCCGGCCCTCCTGCAAGCACCAAGGTCACCTAGGTGGGCCACCCCAAGCCTGCCTTTGCTGCCCATGCAGTCCTCCGGGGGCAGTCCCCTCCCACACCAGCCCCCCATCCCATCTCCCCGCACTCTGCTCCTGTGCCATCCCAGGGACAGTCCTGAACCTGAGTGCAGGATGGAAGCATCCAGACTTCTGTAGGTGGCAGCATGACTTTATTCAAGCAAGGATGAGCCAGACAGGGCCACCGCATGGCCGAGACAAGGGGGTCAGACACAAGCACACCTCTCACCTCCATCAGCCACAGGTCAGGGGCACACCCTAGCCCTGCGGAGAGAGGACTGCACCCTTCCCAGTGAGGGGGTGCAGAGGAAAGAGGGCTAGCACTACAAGGGGGTCCATGGAAGCAGGATGTCCCCAGGCAGGCTCCAAGGTTTTGTTCCTGCAGCCTCCATTCTTGGGATAGCTCCTTTGCCACGCTCCACTCCACCTTAGCCAGCCAGGCCTCTCCCTCTCGGATGAAACCATGGGTCAAGAGATAGGGGTGCTAACCCTGAGGGGGATGGTCTTGGGGACAGCCTCCCACAGGTCCTGGTGCATAGGAGCTTGCTCTAGTCTTCACCGGAGGACCAGGAGTCTCCATCTCCTTCCCTTGGAGTGAACTTCAGGAACTGGCTGGGGCCCAGGTGCAGAGGGGCCCCTGCCCAAGGGCTCTTCAGGGCAACCCCCTCGTCTTCCGGGGAAGGGATCCCTCGGTCCCCATCAGGGGGCCCCGCGGTTCCATGCCCCCCTCCCTTGGACTGCTCCAGCCCATTCACCACCCTCCCACGGGTATGCTCTGACTCCTCCTCCAAGTTGGGGCCCCCATTGACACTGCGGGTGTCCCCTGGGCCTGTGTCCTCCACCTCACTGGGGGTCTCCAGAGGGCCAGGGATTTGGTCCTCCTTCTCCCAGGGAGCACAGTCAGACTCCTCTGAGCCGGAAGGCTCAGCACTGTCCTGGGACTCAGTCTCTAGGGCAGTCATAGACGCACCAGCCACCGCACTCTGTGGGCCGTTGTCCCAGGACACGCTGACACCCAGGGCCTCGGGCTCCAGGAGGTCCTCTCTCTGAGAGCTACTCAGGCCCTGCAGGCTGCCCACAGAAGACCCTGGCCCCCACTGCCGAGCCCCTGACTTCCGCCCCTCCTCTTCCTCCTCTTCCTCTGCCTCCTCCCCACTCTCTTCTTCATCCGCAAACCCATCAGACTCCCCATCCCGATCCCAGGCTGCAGGCTCCAGCAGTTGGGCCACCTGGCCTACAGGTTCTGCCATCTTCCTGGGGGCCCCGGGAAGAAAAGACGCCTCTGTCTCCAGGTCCTCGAATTCATCTGACAGGTCAGATTCCTGCCCCCACTCCTCCTCCCGACCCTCCTCTTTCTTCTCCTCTTCATCTGAATGTGGGGACCCCAGCTCCTGTGAGGCGGGGACAGCAGGATCCCAGGCTTCCTTCCTGGCCTCCCCCTGAGGGGAGGGCCTCTGCTCTCCCCCCAGTTCCCACCCGGGGGATGAGGGGGACCTGAGGTACAGGCCCAGGGGAGTGGAATCAGGAAGGGTTTCTCCAAGTTCATCCGCCTCACTCTCTGCTCTGCCCTCCTCCTCCTCTTGGAGGTCCTCAGGAATCTCCTCAGGACCAAACTCTTCCTGCTCACCCTCCACCTTTCCCAGGGCTTCGGCTCTCCCTTCAAGCCCCCAGCCAACCTCCTGGGAGCCCTCATTCTGGGGCCCAGGGGAACCTTCCAGGATGGGGGTGGGTGCATAGGGTTCAGTGGGCCCCGGGCCAGGGTGCCCAGGCACTGCTTGCGCATCTTGGGCTTCCTCGGACCCCAGAGGCCTGGGCTGAGGGGCATCAGTAGGGGATGCCTCCTCTGCTTCCCCAGGGACCTCGGGGTCTGACTCCTCCCAGCCCTTGGGAGGCTCCCCAAGGTCCCCGCTCCTGCTGGGCGGGTCGGGGAGTGCTGACTCCACAAGGCCCTGCCCGGGCCCTTCCAAATCCCTAGCACTCTCTGCACCCAGACTGTCCTCCCCCAGGGCTGGCTGCACTGCCTTCTCCATGGCAGGGTGCACCTGGCCCTCCAGCCCACCTGCCTCCTGCTCTGGTGCCAGCTTGGCTTCTGCAGCAGACTCACCCCTGGCTGTCTCTGACCCCTGGGTGACCTCTAGGGAGGCTTGGTCACCCCCTGGGGCCTCGTCCTCACCTTCCTGCTGGGGCTCTGTCACCTCTGCCATTCCCTGGGACCCCACCCGCTCTGGCTGCCCCTTGAGGTCCTGGGGGCCCTCAGCGCTTCCCTGCCCACCGGTTCCCTCAGCTGGGACCCTGTGCTCTTTGGTCTCCAGGCTCCCTGTGCTCCAGGCCTCTGCTGCTGCATTCCCAGCCTGTTCCCTCAGGCCCAGCCCTGCCTCGGTCTCATCTCCCACTCCTTCTCCGCCAGATGGGGTTTCCTGATGCAGATCTTGGTTTCCCACAGCCACATCCTCCCACATCTGCTGATTTTCAGACAGAGGCAGCTCCTGTACTTCCTCTTCCAGAGACCTCAGTGACTCTTGATTCTCTCCATTCAACAGGCACTCTTCCTCTTCCAGATCTTTGTGACCTTCCTTCCCTGCCTCCTCTGGAGATCTCAAGTTCTCTAGGTTCCACTCATCCAGAGGTCTCAGGGTTTCCTGAATCTCCCTTTCTTGGGGACTCGGTGTCTCTTGGTTCTCTTCCACAGACCCCAGTGTTCCCTGAATTTCCTTTTCTAAGGGTTTCACTGTCTCCCTATTCCTTTCTTCTAGAGACCACAGTGACTTTTGAGCTTCTAGAGATTTTAGCATTTCCAGATCATCTTCTACAGACTTCAGTGGCTCTAGGTTCTGTGTTTCTGAAGATCCCACTGCCTCTGTACTCTCACCTTTAAGGGACTGGAGTAACTCTTGATTCTCTTTTTCAAGAGATCTAACTATCTCCTGTTCATTTCCAAGAGATTCTAGTGGCTCTGGATTCACCTTTTCTAGCAGTCTCAATGGCATCTGGCCTTCTTCCCCTAGAACCTTCAGTGACTCTTGAGTGTCTTCTTCAAGAGTTCTCAATGTCTCCCGGTCTTCTTCTAGAGACCTCAGTGGCTCCTGATTCTCTTTTTCTAGAGGTCTCATGGTCTTTTGATCCTCTTCTTCTAGAGAACCTTGTGGTTCCTGGTTCTCTTTTTCTAAACATCTCACGCTCTTCTGGTCTTCTTCTGGAGTGCTCAGTGGCTCCTTATCCTCTTTTTCTAGAGGTCTCATGGTCTTCTGATCTTCTGGCAACCCCACTGGTTCCTGGTTCTCTTTTTCTAGAAGTCTCACAGTCTTCTCATCCTCCTCTTCTAGAAACTTCAGTGGCTCCTGGTTCTCTTTTTCTAGAGCGCTCACATTCCTTTGGTCTGCTTCTAGAGACCTTAGTGGCTCCCAAGCCTCTTTTTCTACGATTCTTACAACTTTCTCGTCCTCTTCTTCTAGAGACTTCAGTAACTCCTGTTCCTCTTTTTCTGAAGGTCTCAAAATCTTCTCATTCTCTTCTAGAGAGGTCGGTGTCTCCTGACTATCTTCTAGAAGTTTAAAGGTCTCTTGGGTCTCAGCTTCAAGAGACCTCAGGGGCTCCTGATTCTCTTTTGGTAGAGATTTCCACATCTCCTGGTCCTCTGCTTCTTGAGATCTCAGCGGCTTTTGGGTCTCCTTTTCAAGAGTTCTCAATGACTCTTCTAAGTTCTCCTCTTCTAGAGACCTCACTAGTTCTTGATTTTCCTTTCCTGGAAACAAAACTGTCTCTAGATTACCTTCAAGAGATGTCATTAATTCTTGGTTCTCTTTTTCCAGGGATTGCAATGTCTGTGAATCCTCTTTTCCTATAAGCTTGGGTAATTCAGTGACTCCATTGTGTAGAGGTCTCTCTACCTCCATGTCTTTTTCTTCTACAGACATCAATATTTCTTGATTTTCTTTTTCTAGACTTTTTAGTATTTCTAGGTTCTCTTCTTCTACAGACCTCAGAGATTCTTGATCTTCTTTCTCGAGGGCCTCAAGACTCTGGTTCTCCAGAGGCATCAGTAGCTCTTGACTCTCCTCTCCCAGAGCCTTCAGAGTTTCTTTTTCCAGAGGACCCTGGGAGTCCTGGATTTCCTTCACGTCCAGGCCCCCTTCCTCTTGCCATGTTTGCTTTTGCAAGCTGTTTGCTACTTGGACCTCTGTGGCTGCTTCTTTCTCTACTAGTCCCCAGATCTGCCTTTTACCCTCCTCCTGGAATACGCTAGATGCTCCAGACCCACTGGGTTCTCCACCTTTCACCTCTAAACTGGGGTGGTCAAGGCTGAGGGATGGGACCACAGAGAACTGGTCCTCAGGGGACTGGCCTGGACTGGCCTCTTGCTGTTTGCCACCGGGCTCCTCTGGTCCTGGGAGGATGCTGGCAGAGACTGCCGACTGTGCTTCAGCCCACAGTGGCTCCGGAGACTGCTGTCTCCCATCCTGTGGTGGGAGCAGGGAGCGAGGGGCATCCTGGGCTCTAACCTCTGCATTTGTAGCTGGACAGGGAGCCCGAGGTGTGGGTGGGATAGGAGTGCTGGCCAGGGTGGGAGTGCGGGCCTGGAGGAATTCCTGGCTCTTCAGAAAGGCTGGCACAGGTGTCTGGAGGGTGTTAGGCAAAGGAGAGGGGAGGGAAATTGGGCTGAGGACAGGTCCCAGACGCTGGCCCTCTGGGTTCCCAGGGAAATGCAGCTCCAGCTTGGGGTCTGGAAAGGCAGAGGGGGAAGAGACAGTGTCAGCGGGTGCTGGTGGGGTCAGGGGGCGCAGAGCAGCCCTCACTTCTGGCTAGGAGTGCCCGAGAGCACTGCCCTGGCTCCCCACAGCCCAGACTGAGTGTGCTCATTGCTGTTGGGGACCAAGAAGTTAAGATTTAGATTGGTATCTCTCAGGAAAAGTGGTCTGGGACAAGAAGAGCAAAGAAAGATAGAGTTTCAGGCACTTGGCCCTTCCTCTTACCCTGGAAGCTGAGAGAAACCTTGGAACTGCCACCGGGGGTCTGCAGCCGGGAGTTCTCAGCCTCTAGGAGAGTCCTGGGGAGGAGGGAGGACAGCTGGGTCACCCTTTGCCCAGGGCCAGCTGGGGCAAGCTCAGTGCTTCACCACACATTTCTGGCCTGGCAGGCTCCCTCTGCGCTTTTACCACCATCACACAAAGCCAAACCTGGGGTGAAATCACACAGTCACATACCCACAGACATCACTCACAGCCACACGCACACATTTGAGACACAGAGGACCTCACAGACTCGCCATGATTCCCATGCAGTCAAACTTAGTGGACATCCGCACACCCACACAGGCGAAGGCTAGTCTCCTCCCCCACCCAGGCCGATGACCTCATCCTTTGGGTCGGGGGCTGATTCTCATGCTAATCACTGCCTTTGTCCGTGCTGCCATCTGGAGTGTCTGAGAAAGGGGGGCTTCTCGGGGAAGTGGGAATTCTCAGGCTGTTCCCATGGGATGGGCCCCCTCCTCTTCCCGTGGGGCCCCCAGAGCTGGTGACAGACAAAGGCAGCTGAATGCAGCCCCTTCTCTCCAAATCCTTTTCATGCCACACAACCCAGTGGTGACATTCCTCGGGGCCTGCCCAGGGCTTCCGCTCCTCCCCTCCGTGGTTTGATTGGGGTCACCGGGATCTCAGAGCACTCTGGCTCCCAAGGCCCTACAGGGTAGAGAGGTCTTTCTGTGCCCCCTGCCTTTTCTGCAGTGGAGTCTTAGAGGGAGGCCCTCTCCTAATAGCAGGTCCTGCCGTAGCCTCTGTCTCGTGGCTTGCTGTACTCCACCCTCAGGGTTGCAAAGCCCCTTCCTTGAGCTCCATTGCTGGATACTCAGCCCACCAGGCCAGTGTCCCAGAAGAGAGAACCTTGCTGGGCCCACACAGTGAGAAACAGCAGAAAAGGCAGGCAGTGAGCTGGCTGAGCCCAAAAGGGACTAAGGCTGGAGAGGAGTCCGGCCCCATGATGTCAGGCTAGAAAGGGCCATGGAAGTCAGTGTGACCACCCACGCCTGCAAGGTCGCCCAACTTCAAAGGCTGCCCACGGTCAGCACCCCTGGGTGTGTGCACACACGGGCTGCAGGTTCTCAGTCCTTTGGAGGGAAGGGCTGGATGCGGACACCTCACATGTGTCGTGTGTGCACCCTTCTCCTGAGATTACCTCACTCAGCAATGTCACTGCTCCTTGCAGGACTTCCTGGGAAGGGGACACTTACTCCTCTGGTCATGAAGCCAAAGGGCAGCAGGTAGGTACAGGTGAGATGTGTCCTTGTGTGGAAGTGACCAGCTTGGAGTCACAGAACCGAGTGTTGGCAGAGCTGCTGCCACCCGTGCCTCTGAGCCCCTCTGCCCCTGCATGTGTGTGCACAGCTGTGTGCGCTGGGTAGGCTGGTTTCATGCCGTACCTGTACGTGGCCACCTCCAGGCTGAGGGACATCTTGAGGTGTGCCAGCTGCTGCCGGCCCTCCAGGACTTGTGCGATCTGGCTCTGTAGGCCCAGCTTCTCCTGCTCCAGGGCCTCCACGGCCAGCTGCAGAGCAAGCCACAGGTCAGTGGAGCCATGGAGGGGCCCTCCTGGGTCTGGCAGTACCCCCTGCTCCTGACTGACTTGTCTGTACAGTAGGCTGGGCCCCTGCTTCCCAGACCCCTCCCTGCCCAGAGAGCCCCTGCTGGGTCCCCAGATGAGTACAGGGGCCCCTCGTCCCTCTCCCGTGCTGCCTGGCTGCTCCTCAGGATGCTGATTAAACAGTTGCACATGCTGCTGAGAATTCAGCTCCCACAGGAAGGGGGAGGCAAGGGAGGAGAGGAGATGGGTTACAGAAAGGAGGAGAAAGTAGAAGCAGAAGGAAAAACGATTAATCAAGAGCCAGGAAGCCAAACAGCCCTGTCCCATCACTGTCACTGTCTCCTCACCCCAGCCACACCCCCACACCCCCCAAGGTGTTCTGGAATCTTCTTCTGAGGAGCGGAGTGGGGAGGGGCCTCAGCAAGACCTCTGTCTGGCCCTGTCAGAAAGCTATTTTCTCAGCTGTTGGTCACATCTGCACAGTGTGAAGGGGAACAGCTGTCCCGGGCCTCTGAAATGTGCTCCAGGGAATGGAGAAGTCATGATCTGGGACAGGGGCTGGAGGCCACTCATCTAGGGGCCCGGCTCCTCCCTGGGGGGAGACAGTTGGTAAGGACTTGGTGACTCGGAGTGGCCAGGCGCTGAAGGAGCAAGTGCTGAGCAGTTTTGGGTGATGGCAGCCTAGGAAGGGCGGGGACCTTTAGAGGGCAGGGCGTGTCAGGGGGCTGTGCATTCAAGGTCTGGGACCCGATCTTGTCCACCTGCCCCGGACCAGCTGTGAAAGTCCAGCTCTTAGGGCGTCTGCGGTGGGCGTTCTGAGCAGTGGCTCCTGTGTGGAAAGTCCCTTCCTAGAAAGTCTCCGGGCACCCGGTCGTGCCCAGGTCCGCCACGTCCTCACCTGGAACTTTTCGGTGGCCCGCAGCCGCTCCTGCCAGCGGCCCTCCAGCCTCTGTTCCAACGCCAATCTGCGCTCCTGGAGGCCGCCGCGCTCGGCGCGGAGCTGCTGCAGCTCCAGGCGGCCCTCCCGGGCGCTCTGCACTGCGCGTCCCAGTCGCTCGCGGGCCTGGCCCAGCGACGTCTCCAGGTGCGCCACCCGCTCCTGATAGCCCCGCACGGCCCCGCGCCACGCCTCGCCCAGCCGCCGGGCCAGCTCCTCCACCTCGGGGGCCGGCGCGGGGGGCCCGCGGGGCGGCGCGGGGCGGCGGGGGGCGCAGGCTAGCTGCGCATGCAGGCCGGCGCGCTCCTCCTCGTGCGCCGCGCGCAGCGCCTCCAGCTCGCGCTCCAGCTCGGCCGCCTGCGCGCTCAGCCAGTCCCGGGCGCGCTGCTCGGCCTCCACTGCCCGCCGGCTGCGCGCCGCCTCCTCGACCGAGCGCTCCCGGGCGGTCCGCAGCTGCTGGCACCGGCCCGCCACACCCTCCAGCTCGTCAGCCAGGCTGTCGCGCTGCACTTCGGCCGCATGCTTCTCCCGCCAGCGCTGGTCCAGGAGGGCGCGCAGCGCCTCCAGTTCGCCGTCGGCTCGGGCCCGCCAGGAGGCGTCGCCGGACTGAGCCCGGAGGCCCCCGAGCTCCGCGCTCAGTTGCGCGTTCTGCTCCTCCAGCGCCTTGACCCGGGTCAGGTAGGCCTCCAGGCGCCGGTTGAGCTCCCACAACTGGAAGGACTCCTCCCCCACGCAGCCCTCCATGCTGCTCGTTGGATCACCAAGAGTGGACGGACGCGGGGCGCCAGGAGAAGTCAGAGGCGCTCAGAGCTCAGGACGGCAGAGACCTGCGGGGACAATGACTGGGCGGAGCGGCCGAGCATCTGAGCCGGGGTCGGAGCGAGGCTATTCATACTCCCGCCGGCGGGGCGGCGAGGGGCGGGCCCAGGCTTAACCCCTTAGAGCCTGGGAGGAGAGCAGCTCTGTTCCTGCGTCCCCAGCGCGGAGAAAAGCGTAACGGCGGAAGGGACGGAATCCCCTGAAGCAGAGGGTGCACTCGGGCGTGGTGGCACACACCTGTGATCTCAGCACTCAGGAGGCTGAGGCAGGAAGATCACAAGTTGGAGCCCAGCCTGGACAATTGAGGGAGACCATGTCTCCAAAAAAAAAGGCGGGGCGGGGGCGCTGGGAATGCAGCTCAGTGTGAAGGCCCTGTATTTAATCTCCAGTACTGGGGGAAAAAAAATGCACAGAACTGGACCTGGGGACGGGGATGCAAGTCTCAGTTACACCAAGTCGTCTAAGACTCAGTTTCCCCATCCACAAAATGGAAGTGATTAAACCCACTGGCTTTTTTTGTAAATCGCGACTGTGCACCCTAGAGGGGTAGCCTCGCAGGGACAGCAGGAGAGACACTACCTGGAAGGTGGGAAGGAGAAAGTAGTGGGGACCCACGGCCTGTCTTCCCCCACAGGGGAAGACAGGGGAAGACAGCCCAGGCCCACCGGTTCCCCGACCCTCCTCCATCCTTCCTGGCTTCCCCCCACCCCCACCCCATTCAAGGAAAGTCCTGCGCTGCGCAGGAAGCACTTCCGGGCCGGGCTGCAGCGCAGTGGTAGAAGGCTGGTTCACTTCGCTGCTGGCTCACGGCTACAACGCCATCATCCCATCTCACAGAAAACGAAATTAGTTTTCCGGCGCCGGGGAACGGTGCCACACCCATCCACGTGAGGCATTTGGGGGCAGAGCGCGCCCCCTGGTGGCGTACGAATCTGGTCCAGAAGAAGAACACGAGGCCTTTCTTTCGGCAAGACAGGACCCCATTTCCTGTGTTATTTGTTTATATCTTGAGGGAGAGTCTCTCTAAATTGCCCAGGGTTGGGTTCCAACTTCCAGTCCTCCTATCTCAACCTCCCAGCTTACAAGTGCATGCAACTGAGCACTTTTCCCCACAGTATTAGGGATTGAGCCCAGAACCTTCTCACTGAGCTACATCCCCAGCTCTCTTTGAGACAGGGTTTTTCTAAATCTCTAAATTGCCCAGGTTGGGGTTTAACTTGTGATCCTCCTGCCTCGGCCTCCCAGAATGCTGGGATTACAGGTGTGCACCACCATGTGCAGCACCAAATCTTCTTCTAACATGTAATTTAAATTATGTGACTTAATCTTCAACATATCCTGTTGCTCGGGAAGCAGAGAACTCACTGAGGATGGTAGCGGTCGGGAACTCTGTGGAGGGAGCAATCCCTGAGTGGGATGGGGAAGAATCTGTGGGAACTGGGGCATGTAAAGGAAAAGCAGGACAGGGAAGGAGATGGGAATGAGACAGCAGGGCCTTGGGAGAAGGAATTTCTGTTCATGTAAATGCAACCTGCCTTTACGGGTGTTCACTGAGCACCTACTATGTTTCAGCACCAAAGAGATCACAGGGACTCTGCCCTTGCCCTGAGACACCCGGTGGGACAACACCCAGGAGAGACAGCTCTGGGTTGCATGCAGAGCAGGGGTTCTGAGGTACATTCTTTAGGCGACAGTTCTGGAACAATCACAGAGCTTCTCTAGCAGAGACTGATTATCTGTTAGGTAAGGAAGGTGAACACATCCCACACATTCGTTCTGAGCATCAAGTGTGCTGGGAACATGCAGCTCTCTGTACCCGCTCTGAGAACCACCACAATGAGAGCCAGGAAGCTGGAGAAAGCGCGCGCCTGTGAACCACTCTGGGCGAGCTTTGGAGACCACCAGGGGCAGAGAAGGGCCAGAATGTTGGGAAAGAGTGCGGAGCTCACTTTCCTCACCGGAGAAGGCAGCCTCCAGCAATTGAGCCCTGCTGCAGCTGATGTCCGTGCTTGCTGGGACAGAGGCACATAACCCTGCTTTGAAGCTCAGAGAAAAATGTGGCCCTTTCCTGGGGGCCAGTGGGGTGCCTCTCTTCATCGAGCATTGCAGAGGTTACCTCGCTGGGATTCTCGTGAGCCTTTGGCTGCCCCTCATCTCCTGTCCCTGGGCCTAGGACAGCTGGGCTCCGTGTCTCTAGGGTGGGAATACAGCTCAACAGCCACCCCCAGAGGCCACTGTGAGCGAGCTGAGGGCTCTGTGGCCTCTCCTGAGGCCATTCTGTCCTTGGTCCTGGCTATTAAAGTCTTGAATGAAACATTCAAGCCATGTTTATCCAATCTACAGATTATGCAAAAACTGAGAGGTAGATTTTGACAGAATAGGAGAAAATGAACCAAGTGACATTTAATGGGGATAAACAGAAAATTCTGCTTTTTTGTTTGTTTGTTTGTTTTTTGTTTTTTGAGACAGGATCTTGCTATGTAGTCCAGGCTGGCCTCAAACTCCCAGAGATCCTCCAGCCTCAGCCTCCCAAATGCTGGGATTACAGGCATGAGCCACCATGCCTGGCTAAAATTCTGCTTCTGGTTTCAACAAATAATCAACAGCATAAGAAGAGGGGAGTAGAGACCAGATAAAGAGTGAGCATATCTAGTGAAGAAAAGTGGGGTATACGAGCAGATTACAGGTTTGTTATGAGTCAACACAATGAAGTAGCTAAAGAAGTAGAAAGGGCTTGTGATTAACATAAGCAGGATGTCAACATAAGAGAGAACGACATCTCCGCTGGCCTCCACCCTGGGGTGTTGTTCTGGACGCTGTATCTTAAGAGGGCAGGTTGAAGTCTCATCCCAGACACAGCTGACCAAGGGGGGAGGGAATGTAGAATAATATTTAATGATTTTTTGGACTCATTTGTGTCTCAGGATAACAGCTGCACCCCAAAGTTTAAAAATCATGGCCTCCAAGTGCCACACACACTTCCTCCAGGAGGTGGCAGCACGTGAACATCAAGGGTGGCTTTCCCCTCCTCTGCTCAGGTAGGAGGCCACCTGCCAAAGACAGTGGCTGCAGCCTCCCAAGGAAAGGGCTCCAACACACTGGTGTCCCTTCCTGGGGAGCCGGTCAGTTCACCTGCCTTCTAGACTACCTGAGGGGAACGGGCTGTGGAGAGAGAGGGCTGGCGAGCAGGAGCCACGCGCACAAGCAGGTAAGAGCCTGCGGGCTGCGAGGGCTCCAAGGACAGAGCTCCACACGGCAGGCAGCTTGGCATCGCCACACCAGGGAGCTCCTCTGTGGAGGAGGAGGTGCCAGAGGAGCAGGAGGTGGGGCAAAGCTTCTCTCCCCAGTGTGGGTCCTCTGATCTAGCCAAGCTTACCAAGTAAGGACGAACTTTTTAATAGGGTTGGAGATGGAATATTTATTTATTCTTATGGTGCTGGGGATCCAATGCAGGGACACACTACTACTACTGAGCTGCATCCAGCCCTTGAAGACTGAAGTTTTAAAGTAGGTCAATTGGCCAGAAGTGGTGGCACATGCCTGTAATCCCAAGACTCAGGAGGCTGAGGCAGGAGGATCACTGTGAGTTTGAGGCCAACCTGGGCTACATAGTGAGTTCAAGACCAGCCTGAATTAGAGTGAGACCTGTCTCAAAAAATGTAAAAATAATAGTAACAATAGTGAAAAATAATTTAGTTCAATTGGATTAAATAGGATATATATATACTCTGTACATATGTATATGTATATATATGTATGTGTGTGTGTGTATATATATATATATATATATATATATATATCCTAATGTGTCCAGAAAGTTCTAGGATGTGCCAAAATGTCATTATGAGACAGGAGAGGGCGACACAACACAGCATTCCTGCAGGCGGTGGTCAGAGAGTCTGAAACCCTGCCTGCATCCCTTCCTTAGTCCTGATTTGTTTTGTTTTGTTTTGTTTTTCAGTGCTGGGGATAGAATCTAGGGCCTTGCACACACAAGTGTTCTACCACTAAGCTACATTCCCAGTCCTAGTCTTGCTTGATACCCCCCCTCCTCTCCTGCCCTCCACTGTCAAGCTAGATGAGTCTGCCTGGCGGTGTGTGTGAGCAGCAAGATCAGTGTGATCACCGTCTTTATTCGTGTATTTGCAGTACTGTGGATGCAACTCAGGGTCTCATACCTGCTGAGCAAGCACTCTACCAGTGAGCTGTGCCCCCAGTTTTTAAAATTTTGTTTTGAAACAGAAACAAGGTCTTGCTAAATTGTCCAGGTTGGTCTTGAACTTTCAATCCTCCTGCCTTAGCTTCCAGGATTACATGCTCCACCATGCCCAGGAGTCACTGCCTTTACACAAGAAGAGATAGATGATCAGAGGGAAGCATGATGGAGATCAGATGCTAGAGGAGCCCCAACTTTGAGAAGTTCTGTACCAGGTGATCTGGTGAAGTGGGAAAGGGCGAGCCCTCTTGTGGGCACTGGCTGGAACCTGTCTTCTCACCCTGCTCTCCCCAGCCACGAGGGAGGATTGAGCCTGGCGCTGAAAGGTAGAAACGTCCTTCTGTCTCCATTTCTTTTTTCCCAGCTGGAGCTATGGCAGGACTGGCTTTTCTGCTTTTGCCTGTCCTTCCCATCCACCCTGGAATGATAACCTCCCCTTTCTCCATCCTGAGGGCAGAAGTTGGGGCACTGCAATGGGTAGAAGGAGCCCAGTCTCACTATGGGGATCTTGGACACGTCCACTCGCCACTCTGGGTCTTGGTTTCCTCATTCATTCCTTCAAACAGTATTTATTTGGTAGCTGTTGCATACCAGGTCTGCAGTAGGTGTCCAGTGAATGTTAGAAAGCAATCAAAGATGACTAATATGGACTCCACCCCAAGGAGCCCATGGCATGTTGGAGGAGATGTGGGAGCCATAGACTGTGAATGAGGGGCTCCAAGGCTGCATGAGTGTGGTCAGGGGAAGTAGGGGCCTCTGTCCTTGAGACAGGAGCCAGGGAAGGGCTTTAAACTGGTCAGATGGGCATCTGAGAAAGATCACTGGGGAGAACTGAGATGGGTGGCCGGTCAGGGGGCAGTTACCACCAGCAAGATGGGGTATGGAACCCAAGCCAGGGCAGGAGGGGTGGGGTGGGCAGAGTGTTAGGATGTATAAGTTCCTAGTCCGATGTAGGAGGGAGGGAGGGGACAAGAAAGATGCCCAGGGATGTGGCTGACCCTGGGGAGTGGAGAGGCCCCAGCCAGATGTGCAGATGTGCACAGTACGAAGAATGATGCAAGGTTACGGTGGGCAAAGGACATCAATGAGCTGCTCCCTTTTCTTTAAAAAAAAAAAAAAAAGGTGGGGTTGGAGATTTAGCTCAAGTGGTAGAGCGCTTGCCTAGCAAGTATGTATATACTTATTATTTTGAGACTCAGTAAGTTGCAAAGTACCCAGGCTGGGTTCAAAATTGTGACCCTCCTGCCTCAGTCCTCCAGAGTGCTGGGATTACAGGCGTGCACCACTACAGGTTAACTCCGACGCTCCGCACTTGTAGCTTTGACCTGCATCTTGCGGAAAAGCAGCTGCCTCTTCGCACAGTCTGTCTCCACCTGCGGAGGGCGGAGGGGCTTGTGGCCACCAGAGGTCGCTATTGCCTCGGAGGACGCTACATTTACCCTCTGGGAAACTGAATTTTTAAAAACTAATGGTAAAACAAAACAAAACAAAAAACTAATGGTGTTTGATCGCTGCCAAACACGTCGACTTGTCATTTTGTTGATGATGCAAAGCACATTGTACTGAGAATTCTTTCAGTCTCTTCCTTTTTATTTCTTTAAACCTGGTACTAATTTACATGCTCATAATACAGAATTTCAACATCTCCAAGCCCCATCTTAAAAAAAAAAGTCGGGCTGGGGATTTAGCTCAGTGATTAGAGTGCTTGCCTTGCAAGCACAAGGGCCTGAGTTCGATCCCCAGCACCACAAAAAAAAAAAAAAATCTAAACTTTTATAAATTGTCAATGAAATATGAATATTATAAGATGAGTTTGAGGAAGGAACGGTCTTCTTGGCAATAGTTCTGTTAAGCTATTAGTCTACATATTCTATGGCTTATACATAACTTTGTAAAGGGGAATTTCTTTTTCTGATACTGTGAATATAGTTTGGAAAGGGATTTGACTTTTCTTTCTTCACTCATTCAGTGCAAAGTGCACTATTTCACAATATGTGTCATTAAAGTCATATTCTTTATTATACAATTTTAACAGTTGAGTTGGTCTGTTTAAAATATAAATCTACTCTATTAAAAGTAAGATTTGGGGGAGGTTAAAAATGGCAAAGTGGGTTGGGGATTTAGCTCAGTGGTTAGAGTACTTGTCTCGCAAGCACAAGGCCCTGAGTTCGATCCTCAGCACCAAAAAAGAAAAAAAAAAAAAGGCAAAGGAAAAGCCAGCAGCAAAATATAGTCTCTCCAGTACCTGGACTCAAGGTGTCTAGAAAACAACAACTATAGAAGAGAAAAAGAAGTATAGCTCTAGGAATGAAAACAGAGGTGACAGGAAAACTAGAAATCACAGAGAAAGTGGAGACCTGAAGATAACGTGGAGAAAAGAACGAAGCAGTCTGGAAGACCAACCCTGCTCCCACAGGAGGCCCTGTCTCTGCAGACACAAGCTGCAGTTTCTAACTGGTCGGGTTTTACCGTTCGTCACACTAGCGCTGCTTTCCTCCTGTCTGAGTGGTGCTGGGGAAGGAGCTCCTGGAAGAAGGCCGCACACTAAGAAAACACTGAAATATTATGATGAATAGGTAGAAGAGGGGTATAAACACCAAAACACTCCCAAACCCGAGGACACATCACGGACAGTCAGAACCTAACTGAAGAGACCTCCACAGGAGTGACGGCGTTTCTCTCCCTAACTGGTCTTCAATCCACTGCACAAAAATAACAGGAACATGAGAAAGCAGTGCAAGAAGATGCCCCCAAATCAACCCCAAACTCCCCCAAAGTCGATCTCACGGACATGGAAGCAGAGGAAGCTATAGGGAGAGAATCCAAAAACCAAATGGTCCGAATGTTTAAAAAGACAAAAGAAGAAACATACAAGCAAATGTGGAAGGTATTTGATTAGCTCAAAGAGAATTTAATTAAACAGATAAAGGATTTTGCTAATGAAATGTTCCACAAGCAGAAAGAGGAGACAAATGATAGACTAATCGAGTTAAGCAAGACAGTATAAGACACGAATGATCACTTTGCTAAAGAATGAGAAAGTATGGAAAGAAAGCAAACAGAAATGGATGATAATTCAGTAGAAAAATCAGTGGGAAGCACGACCAGTGTGAGGACACACTTCACTGGTGTGAGGACAAAGTGTCAAAATATAAGACAAGGTGGATGTAGTAGACGATAAACTCGATGATAGCCTGAAAAATGACAAGACACCATGCAAGCTGGATCCAACAGCAGCAAGGCAACTAAAAAGAAAAAAAGGCAGCCGTGGGGCACACACTTGTAATCCCGGCACTCAGGAAGCTGAGGCAGGAGGATTGGTGCAAGTTCAAGGCCATCCTGGGCTACAGAGTGAGAGCTGTCTCAAAAAACAAACAAACAAACAAATGCCCTCAGAATTATAGGAAAAATTAGAAAGTGACTCAAAAGGTATCAAAATTTTATTTGCTGAAATTGTAGAGAAATTTTTCCAAATATAGGGGGGAAATTCAATACTCAAGTACAAGAGATATCTAGAACCCCAAATACCCATGACCAGGAAAGAACTTCTCCGTGGCACACCATAGTCAAAATTCCAGAAATTCAACAAAAGGAGAGAATATGAAAAGCTGATAGAAAAAAACAGCAAGTAACCTACAAAGGCGAGCCTGTCCGAATGACTGCAGATTTTTCAGCACAAACTTTGAAGACCAGGAGCACTTGGAGAAAGTTTTTCAAGGCCTGAAAGAAAACAACTGTCAAGTACAAGGCCCTGAGTTCTTCTATTCCCAGCACCAAAAAAAAGAAAAAAAAAAGAAAAGAAAAGAAAAAGAAACAATTGTCAACCCAGACTTTTATACCCTTCAAAATTAGCCTTCAAAACTGATGGAGAGGGGCTGGGGATTTAGCTCAGTGATTAGAGTGCTTGCCTTGCAAGCACAAGGGCCTGAGTTCGATCCCCAGCACCACAAAAAAAAAAAAAAAAAATTGATGGAGAGGCGTCCGCGCTGGGCGCAGCCGGTGCTGTGGATCTCTTCCCGAGCGCTGCATGGGGTTTGCCACTCCAGGGAGCGAGATGTCGAAGCTGCCACCCAAGTCGGTTAAACCAGGGCAAGTGAAAGTCTTCAGAGCTCTGTATACCTTTGAACCCAGAACTCCAGATGAATTATACTTCAAGGACGGTGATATTATCTACATTACTGACATGAGTGATAGCAATTGGTGGAAAGGAACCCACAAAGGTAGGACAGGACTGATTCCTAGTAACTCTGTGGCTGAGCAGGCAGAATCTATTGACAATCCGCTGCACAAAGCTGCCAAAAGAGGCAACTTGAGCTGGCTGCCGGAGTGTGTGGACAACCGCGTGGGAGTCAATGGCCTGGACAAAGCCGGAAGCACAGCCCTGTGCTGGGCCTGCCATGGGGGTCACAAAGATATAGTGCTGGGCCTGCCATGGGGGTCACAAAGAACCAGCCAACTTGTTCGTCTGGTTCAGTTCGATGTTCACTCAGCCGAACATCGAACTGACCCAGCCAAACAAGTTGGGGGACACAGCTTTGCATGCTGCCACCTGGAAGGGTTATGCAGACATTGTCCAGTTGCTTCTGGCAAAAGGTGCTAGAACAGACCTACGGAACAATGAGAAGAAGCTGGCCTTGGACATGGCCACTAATGCTGCCTGTGCATCACCCCTGAAAAAGAAGCAGGGAACAGAAGCAGTTCGATCATGAAGCAATGTGGAGGACTATCTTGAAGATGAAGACTCAGATTAATTTCCTTCTGGAGCTTTGGAGACCTGAAACTTCTTTTGCTTTTGCCATTCCAAAATCTTGTTTCTTTTGCCAGAAAGTATTGGTAACTGTAAAAAAAAAAAAAAAAAAAGGTATCTATGAATGTGGTAGTGTTGCACTGTGTTCAAGGAGAATGTGTAAATGACTAGTTCTGCCTTTGGTTTGCCAGTAAGTGATTGACATTGCTGTACAACATACATTTGTATTCACCAGAGGAGAACAAGAAGAGATTGTTTCTATTTACCTAGTTAAAAGAATTTTTAAGATTGTTTTTCTTTGAAAAAATATCAGGATAGTTTTTTAGTTAAAGTTCTTTACCCCAAGGATTGGGATATTTTGAATGGATTTTTCAAGGGGGAAATGCTTATCACAATAATAGACTGAAATACTTAACAGAAAACTGTCAGCTATTCTGACATAAATAAACATTTTAAGAAACTAAAAAAAAAAAAAAACTGATGGAGAACAGAAGCTGGGCGTGGTGGTGCATGCCTATAATGCCAGCACTCTGGAAGCTGAGGCAGGAGGATTGCTGGGAGTACACCTGGGCTACATAGTGAGTTCAAGGCCAGCCTGGACTACGTAGACAGACTCAGTCTCAAAAACGAAAACCAGTCCTCTTTTTCCCTTTGCCCTTCTCCCTGTTCCTGCTACCATCCCATGACCTTCAATAAATATAGATAATTACTACATATTTTAAAAAATGCAAACAAAACAAAAATTCAACTCTATAGCCTGCAGGAGATGCACTTCATCCAAAAGGAAGTACATAGACTGAAAGTGAAAGAATGGAAAGCAATACTTCATTCAACCAGAGCCTGAAAACAAGCAGGAGTAGCTATCTTATTTTCAGACTTCAAGCAGACTTCAAGCCAAAAGTGATTAGAAGAGACAAAGATGGACATTACATACTGGTAAAAGGAAAAACTCAACAGGAAGAGACGACAGTTGTAAATGTCTATGCACTGAATATCTGCATACCAAGTTTATAAATCAAAAGCCACTGGACCTAAAAGGACGAACAGACACCAATACAGTCATAGTGAGGGGTTTCAATACCCCGCTCTCATGATTAGACAGGTCAGTGGGACCAAAAATCCATCAAAGGAACACCAGCATTAAACCACACTACTGAACAGAAGGACTTGACAGATATCTAGTGTTTCATCCAAAAACAACAGAATACACATTTTTTCTCAACAGAGCATGAAACTTTTTCCAAAATAGACCATATTTTAGGCCATAAAACATGCATAAATAAATACAAAAGAACTGAAATATCCCCTGCATACTATCAGAGCATAGCAGAATGAAGCTAGAAATCACCAGCAAAAGAAGCCACACTAGTAAGCGCAAGGCCCTGAGTTCGATCCCCAGCACCCAAGGAAAAAAAAAAAAAGAAGCCACAGATAGCTGGGCATGGTGGTGTAAAACTATAATCTTACCACTCAGGAGGCTGAGGCAGGAGGATTATCACACCTTCGAAGCCAGCCTGAGCTATATAGCAAGATCCTGTCTCAAAACGTACACCCACAAACGCACACACAGAAGAAGCTACAGAAACTGTGCAAATACAGTATTACGAGGTGTGGTGGTGCACAACTGTAATCCCAGTACTTGCCAAGCTGAGACAGGAGGATCACCGAGTGTTTGAGGCCAGCCTAGACTACACAGTGAGTTCGAGGCCAGCCTGAGCTACATAGCAAGATCCTGTCTCAAAAAACAAAAAACAAAACAAAATAAAACCCAGATAAATAAATTTCAAAAACGTTATTAATAATCAGTGGATCACAGAAGAAGTCAGGGAAGAAATCAGGAAAGAAATAAAAAAGTTTCTAGAATCACATGACAATGGAAGCACAACAAGCTAAAACCTATAGCACACATGCAAGCAGAGTTTTTGTTTCTTTGTTTTTGGTTTTGTTATTTTGTTTTTTGTTCCTGAGACAGGGTCTTGCTATGCAGTTCAGGCTGGCCTTGAGCTCACTGTGTAGCTGAGGCTGACCTCGAACTCACAGTGATTCTCTTGCCTCAGCCTCCCAAGTGCTGGGGATTACAGCTGTGTACCACCACACTCTGCTGGAAAGCAGTTCTAAGAAAGAAGGTTACAGCTGTAAATGTACACATAAAAAGAATAGAGCAACCCACATAAGGATGCATCCCAACCTACAAAGACAGTAACAATCCAAATCTGAAATTAATAGAAGGAAAAATATTGCAAAGATCAAAATGGAAAATAATTAATTTGAGACTAAAGAAACCACAAAGGAATGATGAATCAAAGAGTCGGTTCTTTGAAAGACTAGGGAGGGGATCTGGAGATTGGGGGAGATGGGAGGGTGGAGAGGTGAAGAGGAAATAAAAAGGATGGAGATATGATATGCACATGTATCAATTCCCCCATGATTAATGAATGTATTTACTATGTATTACAAATATACACCAATAAAAAAAATTGAGAAAAAAATGAGAACTTTTAACATTTTGCCATGAAAAATAATAAAATAAAAATAAGATCTTAAAAAACATACTAGATTTACAAAAATGTACTGTAAATAGAATAAAGATATGCTGTTTACTTAAAAAATTATTCAGAGGCTAGGTGTGGTGGTGCACACCTGTAATCCCAGCACTCCTGTAATCCCCAGGAGGCTGAGGCAGGAGAATCACCAGGAGTTCGAGGCCAGTCTGAGCTTCATAGTAAATTCAAAAGTATCTTGGACTCTGTCTCAAAAAACAGAAACAAGCCGGGTGTGGTAGTGCATGCCTATAATCCCAGCACTTGGGAGGCTGAGGCAGAAGGATTGCCATGAGTTCAAGGCCAGCCTGAACTACATAGCAAGACCCTGTATAAAAAAAAACCAAAACGCAAAAAACAAAAATCTAATCAGCACCAACATGGGGGCACACATCTGTTAATCCCAGCATTTTGGAGACTGAGGCAAGATGGTCACAAATTCATTCAAGCCTGGCCTGCACAATTTATGGACTTAGTGAGACTCTGTTTCAAAATAAAAATAAATGGGCTGGGTTTAGGGGATTTAGCTCGATGGTGGAGCACTTGCCTAGCACGTGCTAGGCCCTGAGTTTGATCCCCAGCACCCAGATAAATAAATAAATAAATAAATGGGCTGTGGATATAGTTCAGTGTGAAGGCCCTGGGTTCAAGTCTCGGTAACACACACACACACATACACACACACACACACTCACACACACACCCCTGTAATCAGGAGCAGGGAGTGGTAATTCTGCCTGCAATTCTAGGGAGGGTGAGGAGGAAAGATCACCACAAGTTCAAGGCCAGCCTTGGGAACATAGTGAGACCTCATCTCCAAAAACACACAAAACCAAAAAACAAACAAAAACTGTAAGATTTATCTAACAGGTGACGTTGCCATCGCACACTCTCTATCTGGGAGACAGCTCAGGGAACTCAGGTTCCTGCCTGAGGTCACAGAGTAGCAACAGAGTAGCACTTGAACTCAAATTCTAACCCAGCTGGCACCTCAGTCTCTGCAGGAAAATGTGATGGGGGCGGCTGGTTGGCCCCCAGAGGATGCAGCAGAGAGGGACTTTTAAACTTTCCTGCCATCCTTCTTGTTTTCCTACCGTCATTCAGGGCCCGCTTAGTCCACATGGAGCCAGGAGATGACCACCTCTGGGCTTGAACCCCTGCCCTGGTTGGAATTAGGGAATCTCGTCTTCCTACCCCACCACCATCCTCCTTCGCAGCACTTGGGAGAGGTGGGCAGAGGACAACCAAAGGCCAGTGGGCGAGGGTGGAGCTGGGATTACAGGGCTGGGCCTGGAGGGGACGAGGGAAGAAGTGGAGGGGAATTCTCTACCTGGCAGCAGAAGATACCTTGCCCAGGAGGGGCGTGGCAAGACTGTGAGGAGCCTGGCTCTGGCGGCACTGAGTCTCAGCTTCCTCATCTGTGAGTGGGACAATATAATTCCAGCAATGAGGGAGCCTGAGGCGGGAGCATCAAAAGTTTGAGTTCCACCTGGGCAATTTAGCAAGACCCCATCTCAAAATGAAAGCAATTGAAAAGAGGTGAGGATGTAGCTCAGTGGCAGAGCACCCCTGGTTCAATCCTCAGTACTGCAAAAACAAGTGGATGAAGCCTGGCGTGGTGATGCATGCCTATAATCCCAACACTCCGGAGGCAGAGGCAGGAGGATTGAGGCCAGCCTGGGCTACATAGCCAGACCCTGTCTGGAAAAACAAACAAAAATGAATGAATGAATGAACAACCAAGTGGGGCAATACTCAGGCAGCTGTCTTCCATGAAAGCCGGGATTCAGATTCCCAGGTCTGGGTCTTCAACAGACACCCCCACATGCGCGTGTGAAGAGTGTGTTGGGGTGGGGTGGGGGGTCCGTTGTCTCCTGGCGCGCATGCACAATCTGGAAGGCCCTTGAGGGGCCTGGGGCACAGAGCGAGTCCACTCTCCCGCCAGGGACTCCAAAAGGGTCCCCTCTGTTCCACATCGTCGTGATCTGTGAGGTCCTCCAGCTTTCGCCACTCTCAGGAGGTTCACTCAACACACGGGCATGAACTGCGAGCCTTCAGGTGGGCGGGAGAGGCGCCGAGGAGACGTTCACACGGCGGGTGCCCCGCGCACGAAGCAAACCCTGCCGCACCAAACAGTGCCATCGGAGAGGCCTTCACAAGCAGCCGAACTACGGTAAAGGCAAACTGACCAAAGTGAAAGACAGGACAGTGATTCCTCCTCAGGAGGAAGAAGTCTTGAGAGCAGGTGCGGCAGGGGGCTGGAGAAGTATCTGATGCCGTATTCCATACTGATAGAGTATTGGAAATACTTCAAAATAAATACATATGTACAGAGGCACCTAAATCCTTTAAATCTAAAGGGCTCTTGGGTCAAAGGATCCAGATTTTTTATTTTTAAGACAGAGCGTCTCTGTGTAGTTTAGGTTGGCCTTCAACTTCAACTCACTATGTAGCCCAGGCTGAGTTTGCAGCAATCCTCCCGCCTCAGCCTCCCAAGTGCTGGGATTACAGGCATGTGCCACCACACCTGGCTAGACTTTTTTTCCCCCCATGCTGGGGATTGAACCCAGAACCTTCACACTGAACTACATCCCCAGCCCTTTTTTGTGTATTTTATTTTTTATTTTGAGACAGAGTCTCACCAAGTTGACCAGGCTGGGCTCCACTTTACATCCTCCTGCATCAGCCTCCCATAGACTTCTTCTGTGGCCTGAGGAAGTAGAACCAGGCCTGAAAGATGGGAACACAGCCTGCCCGGCCTCCACAGGCAGTAGTCCCAGGTGGGTTAGGTTAGGATGGGACTTTTCTTGCCCTCTCCTCTGCTTCCTTGTGATGCTTCCCTTCTGGTCCCCACTGATGGCCCCCACCCTGGCCTAGAGAGCTGGGGAGCTTAGGTCCTCAGGTCCCCCACCCCAGTACTTTTAATGCCATCTGCAGGGGACAGGTTTCAGTCCAGGCGAGGAGGCTGCCACTGTCCCTGGACTGGAGCAAGCTGCCACCAGAAAGAGTGAGACCCTGTTATTGGAGGCGTGCACCAGTGCTTGGGTCTGTCTTGGGTGGTTCCTTTTGGGATCTATTCTAGAGGATTACAATGGCCTCCTCAGTCCTGAGACTCCAACAACCTAGAAATGAATGAGCATAATCCCAAGGTCACCCTCTGTCCTCTCTGGAGCACTCTGACCCAAACTATCCTCAGAAGGTTCTTTGGGCCAAAGCTACTTTCAGGAAGGATTTCCCTGCTGTGTGGGATCTCACAGAATGGAACGGAGTCATGGACAGGAAGGAGCACTGGGCTGTCAACGGCCAGCCACTCCCCTGGCAGAGCAGGAGCCGGGTCTCAGGGGTGAAACTGGGGCCGAGGAGGCAGGCTGGCCTGCAGGAGGCGCTCTGTCCCCTTCCTCCCTGGGCCTTCTGAAGTCCTATGCCAGCCCTGGGCCAGGAAAGTGCCCAAGTCTCCCCAGTTCCCTTGCTAGATGGGGCCAGGACATGAGACTTTCCCTTCATCCTTTTTATGGGACTCCAAGGCCAGCTGTGCTCCTGCTGGAAGTCTGTGATCAGGGGATTGAGCAGGAGGGCTGTGAGGAGAATGTATAGAGTGTATCAGGTCCGATGAGACTGAATGAATAGAGGAGGAGGGACTCTGGAAGGCACAGTGGCTCATCCAGGGCAGCTGGGGGGAAGGGGAGGTATATTTATCTCCTGAGCTGGTGGCAGTAAAAATAACTGGGGGCCCTGAATAACCCAAGCTTCCCAGCCTTCTAGGCCAGGGTGGGGACCATCCATGGAGACTAGAAGGGCGGTGTGATGAGGGAGCAGGGGACGGGGCAAGAAAGGTCCCCGTCCAACCCTGTTTCTGGCTGGGGCTGTGGCCTGTAGGAACGGGGCCGGCTGGTGGCCCGCAGCCTGGCTGGAGGGGCTGGGAGGGAAGGAGGAGGTGGAGGGGAGCCAGGCAGGAACAATGCTGGCTCCCGGCCAGGAGTTGTGAGTTGAGTGGGGGACTAAGGAGAGAGTAGGGAAGGGGAGAGAAGGAGGGAAAGAGACAAAAAGACTCCCTGCTGGAGAAGTTTCCCTGCTGGGTGCCAGCTCTGCCCTCTTCTGAGGCTCGGAGCCCCTGGAGGGAAGGAACCTATCCTGTCACCCTGTGAGGAGCCATTAGGGAGGACTTTTCAGAGGGACGGGGCACCTCTGAGAAGCTGTGAGCCAGAAAGGGCTGATAAGTCTCGGCCTCTGCTGGGTTGTGGGACCTGTTCTTGCCCGAGACAGAGTGCTAGACATGATGACCTCACTTTCTGCCTGTGTTTCCACAGTTCCTTGGCTGACTTCTGAGCTGTGATGACAGAAGGACAATTGCAGGAGTTTCCCTGAAAGGTTCAGCCTGTGTTTGCAGCTGTGAGGAAGAGGCAGGAGTGGACGCCAGGCAGGCACTGGACACGAGGCAGCCACACAGGGCAGAGGCTGGCATGGCTGGAGAGGGCTCACCTGGGCACCTGGCCTCCCTGAGCTTGTCCTGGGGGCTCCCCCACTCTGGAGCAAGGGAGTGGGGTAGGAACCTCATGCTTGGTGTTCGTAGGGCTTGGGAAGCATTTCGTCAGTGGTAGAAGGAGCGCTCTGGGTCAGGGTCCTCCATCCTGGCTGGCTCATGATTGGAAGCCAGCAAGGGTTTGTCCAAGGAATACATGAAGCCCAGCTCCTCAAGGCTGGGCTCCCCCAGCGCATATCAAAACCCTGCCAACAGCCATCACCCCCATGCCAGGGCGTGACTGATGTGGGGCAGCCTGGCTCCTCCAGCACCTCCCCAGTGAGCTGAGGTCATTTGGGAGGCTGAACTGGACCCTGAGGGGTCTCCTGGATCCCTGCTGCCCCAGGTTGGCCCAGGGAGGGTAAATGTTCTCCCAGGGAGCTTGGAGCAGGACTATGAAGAAGACTGACATTTCTTCCCACCCAAAAACCCTCCCTTGCTGGAGAGGAAGAGGATGTGGTGGGGTCAAGCTGACACCTGCTGGGACTGGCAGGTTTGTGGGAACCTGCACAGCCCTTCCTACATGCAGATGATTTTCCTGACCCCTTTGGGGTTCTCATTTAGTTCGGTTTCTTCTTACGCAAAGGAGCAGCACAGCCCCTGAGGTCTCTTCCTTCTGGGATTCTGCTCTCTGGTTCTAGAATTCCCAGCTTCTAAGATTGCACCTTGGGTGACAAAAGGGAAGGCTCCTTGCCGGGACCTTGCAGCTGTCAGCTTGAGTCACTAGCCTGAGCCCCAGCCTGGCTGACACGCCTCTCACCTCAGAGGCAGGCGTGGGAGCCCAGGCTATGTCTAGACTGATGCCCCCAGATGGCTTCTGGCACCTCATGCTCTCTGCCTGGGGTTTCCCCAATCTCCCTTCCAGGGCCCCGGTCTGGGGGAAGCTGACCATTTGGTGGGGCAGGACAGGAACAAGGAGTGGCCTGAGACCTCATGGTGCCAGGCAAGGACAGAGGTCAAACAGGCATTTGATGAGGGAGGAGAAGAATGGAGATGACCTTTTAAAATCCCTTGCCTTGGAGGAGCGGGGGCTGCCCTCCCAAGGGTGAGAAAGAAGGGCGGGAGGTCACAGAGATGAGTGATGGCCGAAGAGGGGAGCGGGGCTGGGGTTAAGTGGGGTCAACCCTATCTCACCAGGCCCCCTTCAATGCCAGTGCTGGGCAAGGGGCTGCCCTCCTGTGGAGAGCAATGGATGGATCAGAGTGACTGTGGGGTTCGGGGAGGGGCCAATGCCATGGGAAATGGAGAGGGTGTAGCAGAGGAGCCCAGCTCTGGACACCCAAGAAAAAATCGGGAGTAGGGGGGTGCTGCCTCATGCCAGACTCTTCTAGGGCGGGATGGGTGCAAGGAGGGGGAACTCGAGGCACAAAGAGGAGGGAGGGCTGCTTAGCTGCGGCCTACCGAGAAGAGCACTGGGGCTTACCCAGAACAGGGACACCAAACAGAGAAAGACCGGCCTGGTCCTAGGCCACGGGAGAGATGCTGAGGAAGGGTGAGGTGTCCCCTGCAGGTCCTGGCCTGGGGAGACCTTGGCACCTCCTGGGGAGACCTTGGCACCTCCTCAGGGGCGGGGTGCTGTCGCCTGCCAGGTTTCTGCTGCTGCCTGGGAAGGGCCCAGCCCAGAGATCCTTATCCAGGGCAGGATCAGAACAGGTTTCTCGACTGCCAGCGCCAAGGGGGACAGGGCAAGAGGAAGCCATAAGGTCAGGAGGGCAGTAGCAGGCCTGGAGGAAAGGCGGGAAGCCCTGGTCAGGGGGCCCTGTGGCTCACTAGAACTTTCTCGGCTGCTCTGCTGAGGCCCTTCTGGCCTCGGGCTGGCGATCGCCTATGAGGAGTCAGTCACCTGTATGTTTGCTCTCCAAGTGAAGAATCTGCCTGTCCCTAGCTGCCCCCCACCCTGTCCCTCATGGTGCTCAGGTAGGACGCCCAGCCAGGAGAAATACCTGGTTGGACTCAGCTCCTCCTCCCAGCCCCTCCACCAGCCTCTCCCACACACTCTGCAGGCGCCTGAGGTCACTGTGGGGAGGCCAGGGGAGCCAGCAAGGGCTTAAGGGACTCAGGCGACTCCTCAGAGGCAGCTCCCTTTCATCCCCTGCCACAAAAGGCCTGTCGCCCCAGTCTCATCCATCTTGTGCCTGCTGCAGCCCTTAGGCAGCTCTTTGTCAGGACTGGGGTCAGAGGCCCTGGCTGGCATGTCCCCATCCCCTCTCCTCTGACTCTCCTGCCCCTCCTGAGCATCTCGGCCCTCTGGGTCTGGGGCTCTCAGGCATTCTCCTGTGTCACCTTCCCCCATCCCGAGCCTTCCCTCTTCTCCCTGGCCAGTCTCTCTTGTCTCTCTCCTCTCCGCTGCCTTTCTGCCTCTTTATGGACCAGGTTTCCTGTCTCTGGCTGTTTCCCTCCCTGGGCTGCTGTGACTCATGGAGTCAGTGTCCCATGCTGGGGCTTCAGAGGCCCACTGGGCTCCAGGCTCCACCTGGGTTTGGTCTTCTATGGTGGAAGGTGTGCCTGGAATTTCTGGGTTGTGACTTGGAAGGGCCTTTCTTTCTGCTCTGTATTGCTATGTCTTGGCGTTAAGAGAAAAGAGCGGTTGTCTCTGCCCCAGTTTCCCTGCCATGCTGGTGTAGTCTCCCCTGTGCCTGCCGGTGTCCAGTCCCTGGGAGACTCAGTTTTTCCACACATGCCCCTTTCTGGTCTCTGCCCTGCCACCCTCTCTGTCCCCTGCTGTTGTCCTTCCAGGCTGTCCTGTGGTTGGGCTCTGGGACGTTTTGGTTTCAGAGAGAAGAGTCTGTTCTTTCAGAGAGAGCGATCTCACAAGAATTTTAGGTGTAGGGGTAGAGGATGAGCGCTTCTGGCATTTTCTCCAGAAACACTGCTGATTCCAGAAGATTCAGGTAATGGAAGAAGAGCCCAAGGGGCCTTTCTGTTGGGGAGGTAGGGAAGCTTTCTCATGGGCCAGCACGGTGCGGTGGCCCCTCACTGGCCCAGTCGCCTATTCCATAACAGTTACCTCCCAGTCATCCAGGATGGCAGGCAGGAAGTGCTGGAGAAGCACAGCCCAGGGACAGGAAGAAAGGGACCAGCCCTGACTTTGCCCTAGGAGCCCTGTCTCAGGGTGACCCAGCACCTGCACTCAGGGACCTTCTGAGAAAAAGAGAAACCTCTTCTCTCAGCCTTTCTTAACAAGTTTATTCTAGAATTCATGTTTCTGTTTCTGAAAACACACCACCCTCTCCCTGCTGGCCAAAGCCAGAACACCCAGGGCCATTCCCACACATCCTGTCCTCTCATCCTCTCCCCGCCCCACACCCTGCAGAGTCTGTGCCCTCCACCACGTTTCTCTGCCCTTCCTCCGGCCCTGCCAGCCTCCTTCTTGCTCTTCTTTCTCTCTCCCCTTCCTCCAGTCCATCTCCACCTGTAGCTGAATGGAACGCCAGAAACACTAATAGAATGCTGTCCCCTTTAAAATAAGAAGTACCGGCATGATCCAGCCCCAGCCACCCCCGCAGCCTCCCGGCATTCCTGGCATGGACTTCAGTGCTTTTTTACCTGCACTGTCCGGGTGCCCGCTGCTTCTTGCTCCCGGAGTTCTGCAGATGCTTTGTCTCCTGGCACCCCAGCCCGCGTGACATCTGCTCTCTTGTTCTCTCTCCCTTTCCCTCTTTGCTTCACAGCACTTTCTACACCATGAAATTGTGTGTTTATCGGTGCACTTATTTTTAAATCTCCCCTCATCTCTCCCTACTAAAGGCTGGTCCACCACACACACACACACACACACACACACACACACACACACACATGCCATGAGCCTAGAGCTTGCCCATTTTGTTCATTTCCATGTGCCCAAGACCTAAGAGTGTGCCCATTTCCCAGGAGGCTTGGGAAACACAGAACACACTTGGGGCCTCCCATCCTCCCACCCCACACTCAGAGGCCTCACCTCCCACAGGCTCTGGACACCATCTCCCCACTCTCCAGCCTGGCCTTCTGCAGTGTCAGAAGTGGGAGGTCCTGGTCTGTCTTGCGGGGAGGGGAGAAGTCTCACCTACTGACACAGAGGCCACGAGGTGTGACCGGACTGTCAGCACTGATGGAGCAAGAAGTTGCTGTGGGCTGTGCAGAGGGTGCTGAGTGCCTGCGGGTGGAGGGGCAGCAGGCCTTCAGGAAGAAGCCAACGAGGGGACAAAGGGGTAGGGCATGTCTCAGAGGGACTGTAGCACCAGTGTGAACTTACTTCCTTCTTAAAGAAGTAGCTAAAGTGAAATCTTGTTTTATGTATGTATCTTCTGGGTTGCTGGGGATCAAACCTAGGGTCCTCACACTGCGCTATACCCCCAATTCTTTTTGTATTTTTTATTTTAAGACAGTGTCTCACTAAGTCACTAAGTTGCCCAGGCTGTACTTAAACTTGTGCTCCTCCTGCCTCAGCTTTTTGAATAGATGGAATTACAGACTTGTGCCCTGACTGAGTCATCTTTTTTTGAGGGTTTCCTATTGCTGAGTGCTATGTGTTTATTTAACTCTTACAATAACCTTGTGAGGTAGATGTGCTTTATAATTGCTATTTCATAGATTAAGAACCTCAGATTGAGAGACCTTCCACACTGGGAATTTGTTCCCTCCTATTCTTCGGATACTGGAGTGTCATCACAGTGCCCTCCCAGTTCCTTGTCCAGAGGGCCCAGGCCTGGCTCACCCACGGCTCTTTTGCCTTGCCAACAGTTAGTCCAAGGGACAGTCATGTAATCCAAGCAGAACTCAGCTGAGTCTTGGCATGTTGACGATATGGGCCCTGGGAGAGAATTGCTCTTCCTTTTGGATGTCGAGCTATAACTCTGTAAGTTTGTGGCATCTGAAGTGGATCTCCCATAATGTGGAGAACATATAACAGGACTGAACGTGGCCAGTGCACAAAAGTGTAGGGACAAAGAGAGGTTCATAGCTGTCTTAGAAGCTCTGGATCCAGACACAGCTAGAATTTCCTAGTACCTAAACCATTCAATCACATTATTTTGTATTTTATTTTATTTTATTTTATTTTTATTATTTTGTATTTTAAAAACACAAACAACTAGGGCTGGGGATTTAGTCAGTGGTTAGAGTGCTTGCCTAGCAAGCACAGGCCCTGACTTCAATCCCTGGCACCAAAACAAACAAATGAAAAAAACCACAAAAAACCAGGACTAAGAAAAAGAAAAAAAAAAAAACAAGAAACCTGGGACTAAGAAATCAAATAATAGGGGCTGGGGATTTAGCTCAGTGATTAGAGTGCTTGCCTTCCAAGCACAAGGCCCTGAGTTCAATTCCCAGCACCAAAAAAAAAAAAAGGAGAAATCAAATAATGTAGGCAAGGTCACTCAACTAGTGACTAGAAATGGCAGAATCAGGATTGGAACTTCTGTTATTCCCACACCTGTGCCCCTTCACTCTGGCATGGCATAGAGTGGGACAAGCAGGACTGGCAAGCCAGTTCGAAGTTGCTACCGTGTAGGGCCAGGTGAACACTGAGCAGCCCTGTTCTGGGGCAGCGGTTCATGGGAGCGTTTGAGAGACCAGCATGAAGTTTGGGAAGACCTAGTGGAGACCTGAGTGTGGAGGCTCAGGGGAGGGTGGGTGAGGACCCGAGGAGCCCGTGAGATCTGGAAGCCAGGGGCAGAGAGGGTGTGAGGAAGATTGTGGGGTGGGAATGAAGGACAATGGCAAGAGACAGGCTTGTCTCAAACCGAGGGCTGACAAGCAGGATAAGTCCTCTTGCCGAGAGACCTGGGCAGGAGCAAGGCCAGCTTGTGGGTGTGGATGATGAGCTCATGTAGAACCATGTGTGAGGCCACGGCCAGGCCTGGAGTTGCCTACAGATTGAGGGTGAAGGAGAGAATGGTCACCTGGAGGAGGGAAGGATGTGTCACCACCATGGAAACATGGGAGAAGGTGAGAGTCTGTTCCTCAGACCAAGTGCCCTACTGAGAATTCAGGAAGAGGAGGTGGCCCTGCTGATCAGGACGCCAGCAAGGGGGACCAAGGTACAGGAGGACAGGCTGTGGAGGTAATGCTGAGAGATTCTTGCTCAGAGGGGTCGGAGAATTTCACCCTACATTTCAAGCAAGGGCGAGCTGAAGCAACCTACCTACCCCGCCCAAAGAACCAAGAACAGGTTTTAGTTTTTACAACACTTTAATAAATTTAACAAATAAATATTCTAAACTGCAAAATCTACAGGGACAAAAAGTGGAAGCCAGAGAGCCAGTCTTTCTCCCTCAGGCCTTGGGTACCTTCATGGAAAGAGGGTCTGCTGGGGCTGGCCTGAGCCTGGGACTGCTGGCCTGGGGTGGGGGGTGATTGCTGGAAGGGGACCTGGGCTCTTGTACTCCATCCCTCTCTGTTGGTATAGAGGGAGGAGGAGAGGTTAAAGAGTGATGGGGCAAGGAGAAAGCTAGCCTAGGAGGATGGTGTGGGAGGAGGGTGGCAGCCTGTGGCCAGGAAGCAGGGGGACCGAAGGCAGTGGTGGGCTCGGGCAGCTCTTTGGCCCCAGCCACTCACTCACTCACGGATGTAGACCCTGGTGCACACAACATCATCTGCTGTCATGGTCTGGAAAAACAGAAGTCACTGTTACCCTGGGCTCCTGTGGCTTTGGAGAAGGAGGGCTGAATGGAGGTGCTCTGCTTGGCCCCATCACCCTCCCAAGCTAGGGACATCTGCCTGGAGAGCTGTAGCTCCACACAAAAAGGGCGGTATTTCCAAGCCACACTGCATGTAGTGGAGATGGCTGAGGCTTCCAAGCAGCCTGTCAGGAGGATGGAGAGACCAGCCTGGTGGTTCTTGTACCTCTTGGATCCCTGAGTCTCCCGAGTCCCTTAAAGTGGCCTGGGGTTTGCTCTTAGTGGAGAGGAAGTGGGACTCACCAGGATCAGCTCTCCATCATTGGTCAGTTCTCTGGTCCAGGAGGTCTTAGGGCCTTCTCCCTTCAGAAGCCTCTGCTCGCAGACCATTTTGTTCTCACTCTCCCATTTCACCAGGCTCTGCGAGGGACAGATGACCAAGTGAGCTGGGCCCACCGCACAGCCATGCAGTAAAGGGGTAAAGGACAGATCCCCCTGGGAGCCTGACCCTTCTCTAGGGGACTTCTCTGTGAGGAACAGAAGGAGAATCTAAGAAAGCCTGGTGGTACATTCATGACCTCCAGGCCCCTTCCTGGCACTCACCTTGCACGGTCGCCCATCCACAGTCTGCTCCTCAAACTCCTCCCCCACCTTGAAGTTGATCTCTGTGGTGCGCACCGTGGTGGAGGTTTTGATGTAAAAAGTGTCTCCTTCCTGTCTGATCTCCACTGCTGGCTTGGATGCAGCAGCCACAGCGATCTTCCTCAACATCATGTTCACGCCTGCAGGAAGAAGGGAAGGATGCCCGCTCACTCTGCCTGCCATGAGACTGCTGAGGCAGACCTGCCTGGGAGTCCTGCTCCTCCTGTGTTGAGTGGGCAAGCCTGGATTGGGCTCTCAGAGTCCCAGCTCTTTACTCCCAGAATCCTCAGGGGCAGCTCCCCCATACGTCTCCCCCTCCTTAGCATCCTGTTAAGTTCACTGTGGCTCTGTCCACCCTGGCCCGAGACCCTGCGTCCCTGGGGCTTCTCCCTTGTCTGAGTGCAGGCACCCAGGAAGTGGGGTCACCTCCCTCTGCCCTAGCTACCCACCCTGTGAGGTGCTAGGCAGGTCTTCATTTCCCCAATCTCTGTAGACTGTCCCCAAACAAGAAGCAGGAATTCTCAGCAGAGGAAGAGAATGGCCAGCTGCCTTGGGAGGTTGAGGCTCTGGAGTAAGATCTGTGATTTCCTCCTGACTCAGCCCCCTTTCAGGCTGGGTGGCTGTCAGGCTGAGCAAATGGCGTAACCTCTTTGAGCCTTAATCCCTCAACTGTAGAGTGGAAATAATAGCTTCTTCAAAATCCCTCCTTCCCTGAGAAAAGGGGACAGAAGGGACACTGCCCCCTCTCCCCACCCTTCCCAGGATCCCCACTGTGTCTCACAGGCATGTCTTCTGTGGATTCAGCCTGTGTCCTGGGATCCACTCCCAGATGAGACCTCTCCTCTGCTCCCCAGGTATGAAATGGGGAAGCACGTGGGGAGAATGGAGGACAAGAAGGCTGGGGCACCTGGGGTCAGCTGGTCTAATCTCCAGCCCATCCCAGCCTGCCTGATGGGAGGAATAGAGCCCTCCAGGATGTTATGGCGGGGTGGGGGGTGGGGGGTGCGATAAGCAGCACTGGCCAAACTCCTAGCTCCTACAGACTTGAGTTCCTAGGGAAACAAATTGTCTTTCACTCAGCACCAAGGCTGATCCACCCTATTCAAAACAGAAGGGAGAGGGAGAAAGCTCTGCCCCTTGGGAACACTGGAGCCCCTCTTCTCCTCCTCCTCCTTTTTTTTTTTTTTTTTTTGTTGGTGCTGGGGATCGAACTCAGGGCCTTGTGCTTGTGAGGTAAGCACTCTAACCACTGAGCTAAATCCCCAGCCCTTCCTCCTCCTTTTTTGTACAGGGGATTTTTTTTTTTAACCCTGGGCCTTATATATATATTATTAGTATTAGGGACTCTACCCAGGGCCTCCACACTAAATTATATTCCCAGCCCTTTTGTATTTAAAAAAATTTTTTTTTGTGACAAGGATTGAACTCAGGGCCTTGTACTCACTAGCTCTAACCACTGAGCTAAATCCCTAGCCTATATTTAAATTTTTTAAAACAAGATCTCCCTAAATTATTAAATTGCTCAGACCGGATTTGAGCTTAGATTACAACACCGCACCTGGTTTACAGCCCTCTTCTCTGATGCTCGTGCCCAGGTTTAGTCAACTTGATAGAGAAGATGCACCCTACTCCATCTGTTAGTCAAAGAAGCTAGCTGGAAGCCCACCTAGTGAATACCCATCCTTCCTGTTACAGTAGCAGAATCTGGCTCTGTGGCTCTGTGGGCCATGACAATCAGGCTGGATGGGACAGCTATCCCACAAACACCTGAGCACCCTTCAACGGCAGAAGGATCAGAACAGGAGCAAGAAGGGACTGAGGGGCCTGCAAAGGGGAGGGGTCAGAGCAGGCAGCCTTCCAGCCGGCCCCAGGCCAATGCAAGGGCCTGGCCCGCCGACCTGGGCTGACTTGGGACAGTGTTTGTCTAAAGGATCTGTTTCCAATCTGCTCCCTAGCAGGGCGTGAGAAGGGCACGTGGCTCTGAGAGACCCTGCAGGGAGGACAAACAGCCTGAACAGACAGCAAGGTTGGGCTTTGGTCTTATTCTCCAGCTGGGGCTTGGTGGTGTGCCAGACCTCAGCCTCATCATGGGGAGGAGGGCTAGAGTCCAGAGCAGATGGGGTAAGTGGCATCTAGGTATTCTGAAGGGAAAACCTCTATCCTTTGGTCTTTAACTTCAGCAAGAGCAGAGCAAGAAAGACTGACTCAGGGCCAGGAGTAGTGACAAAAGGCTGTAATCCCACCACTCTGAGGGGGTGAGATTGGAGGAGGGAAAGTTCAAACCCAGACTCGGCAATTTAGTGAGACCTTGTCTCAAAATTTAAAAAAAAAATAAATAGAAAAGGATTGGAGGTGACGTGGAAGGAGGCTCTTCCCACCTGCTGGGCTTCTTAGCTAACCTCCATCTCTTCCAGTTTTTGCCTCCCCAACCCTCAGATCCTGGCTCTCTCCCCTTCCCCAGACTCCTACACCAACCCACCCCACAGGGCAGGCAGGAGGTGTGTGGGGAAAGTTGGAAGGGCCTTCTGGGTGGATCCAGGTCCGCACCCCGCCCCCCCCCTTGACTAGCACACCCAGCTGTGCTGCAGCAGTTGGTTTCTGCCTAGAGAGGGGGTGGAGCCCCCGGATTTTTGGAAATGGGGATTGGGGTTTCACACAAAGCCATTTGTTGAAATCCAAGAAAGTGATAATTATCCTGAGCGATTTTAGGACTCTGGAACTTGCTCGCTATAGGAAAATATTTGTCTCACAGATGGGGGTGGGGTGGAGTGCCGAGAACAGAGTGGAAATTGCAGAAGGGGGAAAGAGGAGGGGTCGCAGTGCTGGGGCGCAGGATCACCTAGAGGGCGGAGCTGGGCGCAGCCGGGTACTGACCCTGCCCAGGAGATTGGGTTACTGGAAGGGGCACGGGGCGGGAGATTGGAATGTTTCTGAGGAGCTGGCTGGGTGGGTAAGGACTGAGCCTTCCTGCCTGGACACAAGGCTCGCTGCTCTCCCAGCCTGCAGCTTCTACACTGCGGGGTGCCAGGTGCCCTGGTCCCGGGGTGCGGGCGCGTGGTTAAGCCCCTCCCGAGACCAACCTCGTGCTTCTGGTTTCTGCTTGATTCACAGGCTCTGAGTCACCGCTGGAGCTGGCACTGGTGGGCGACTCGCCGGAGAAGGAAGGCTCAGGGCGTCCGTCGGGCCCGCGCCGTCCGCCCTCCCCTTTTCCGAGGATGCGGGCGCCCCAGGCTCTGGCGCCCGGACTCCCGCCCACTTTCCCTTCTCGCCTCACCTCCCTACCTCCAAAAGAATTCTGGCATCCCTTTCCCCTCCCGGGCGCTCGAACACCTCCTTACCCAGCACTTTGAGCAAATCCTCGAAGTTTTCCGATCGAATGATCTTCCAGTTGCCAGAGAAGTTGGGCATGGTGGTGGCGTGTGTGAATGTTCCCTTGGACTCTGCTAGAGCACTGGGCTCCTTCAGTAGAAACAGACGTCGCCTCGCCTGCTGGTGACGCTCAGGAGACTCGACACCGCCAACCCCAAGCTGGCCAGGGCTCCCGCGCCGGCAGCCTTTATACCCTGCGCGCCGCCCGTGCCTTAAATGAGCGGCTCCGCCCCCCTCCCGCCCCCACCCCACCTGGGGCCCCGCGCCCCGCCCCCGACCCCCGTCCTGTCCCCACTCGCAGTCTGGATGTCTGGCCTAGAAGTTGAGGCAGGGCTCTCTGCCCTAGACCCCTACCCTCGC
>PVJO010008564.1:0-74536 GCA_004026905.1 Hystrix cristata | reverse complement strand
AAAAAAAAAAAAAAAAAAAAAAAAAAAAAAAAAAAAAAAAAAAAAAAAAAAAAAAAAAAAAAAAAAAAAAAAAAAAAAAAAAAAAAAAAAAAAAAAAAAAAAAAAAAAAAAAAAAAAAAAAAAAAAACCAAATCAATTACTCTAGCTTCCATGTGGAGAAACTGGAAAATGAAGAAGAAAATAATAAAAGATTATAGCAGAAATCAAGACAGAAAAGAAAAAAAACAACAAATGGAAAGAAAATCAATCAATGTAAAAAACTAGTTCTCTGTAGAAAGTACAAAATTTTAGCACACTGATCCCACAACATATAAAAAGGATAACACAGTATAACCAAGTGTTACTCCTATACTTAAGGATAAATTAAGACAAAAGTGTTTCAGACTTTATACAAAGAAAACTACAAAACACTGCTGAAAGAAATTTTAAATAAATTAAAGATATAGGGCACATTCATGGATCAGAAGATTCAAAAATGTCAAACTGTCCCCAAACTAAAACTATCACAAACCTAGATCCCTCAAGATCATTATATATAAACACTGACAAACTATTTCTAAAATTCATATGGAAGTACAAAGACCTGGAATGGCAAACAACTTTAAAAAAGAAAAATAAGGTGAAAGACTTTACCACCAACTTTAAAACTTATAAAAACCAAGACATCAAGACATTGTGTCACTAATATAAAAGTTGGCAAATAGTTAAATAAAACAAAATAGTCCACAATAAACCTAAGTACATATGGGTAACTGATTTTTTTTATTGTTGTTGTTTTTTTGGGGTTTTGTTTTTGTTTTTTTTTTTGGCGCTAGGGATTGACCTCAGGGCCTTGTGTTTGTAACGCACTCTAACCACTGAGCTAAATCCCCAGCACGGTTAATTGAGTTTTGACAAAGATTCAATGATAATTCATTGCAGAAAAATATTCTCCAGCAAATAAAATGAAGAATTAGGTATATCTATTTTTATTTTTTTAAAACTTCCAATCCATACCTTGTGCTGTTAAAAAAAAAACTCAAAATGAATAATTATCAATATAAAGCCTAACTATAAATACAAAGCCTAAAACTATGAAACTAGTAAAAGAAAACATGAAATACTTCAGTCTTTAAATTAAGAACGCAATTCCTTAGATGTAAAACCAAAGCACAATCCATAAGAGAAACAAAGCGATAAATCAAACTTCATCAACTTTAAGAAATTCTACTCTCAAAATTAGAAGTCATACGCTGTTCTCATGAAAATAAACTGGTCTATCCACTTTGGGAAAATAATCTGAAAGTTTCTGAAAAAGTTAAAGATGTATACCTACAATGTGACTGCACATGTCTGTATGCAAATGTTCAAGGTAGCTTTATTTGTAATTACCAAAACTTGCAAACAACTCAAATGTACATTAACAGGTAAATAAAGCAACTGTGATATACACAGGGGGGTGAAACTGTAGTATATCCAGACTGTAATTTACTATTCAGCAACAAAAAAAAGAATGAATTATTGATACATACAACATGTTAAATTTCAAAATCCTTATGTTGAATGAAGAAAAACTGGCCAGAGGATTTTAGGACAGTGAAACTACTCTGACACTATGATAGTAAACAGACATTACACATTTGTCCAAACTCATAGAATATATGGTATCAAGAGTACACCACCACTGAACTCTGTGTAAAATACCGACTGTGGGTGATGATGATGCATGCCTGTAGGCTCATCACTTACAACAAATGTACCATACCACTCTGGCGGGGGGTGTTGATAATGGAAGACACTACGCATGTGTCTTTCCTTACAAGAATGTAAAACTGCTCTAAAAAAAATAATGTCTTCAAGCCAATTTTTAAACCAAAATCAGGATATACTGTATCATTAGACAGAACTGTAGAAACTGCCAACTAATAGTGACAAAAAAGCAGATTAGTGTCTACTAAGAACCCAGATGATAGGGGAAAAAGAAGGGAAGGATTCCTAAGGGACACAAAGAAATGAAGGCATGTAATGAATATACACATTATCTTGATCTTTATAGTGGTATAACAAATGAATATGTATGTCAAAATTTGTCAAGTCATATAATTTAAATGTGTGTGGCTTATTCTATGCCAATTATACTTCCAAAAATTTTTTTTTGTTTTTTGAGACAAGATCTTGCTATGTAGTTTAGGCTGCCCTTGAACTCCCTATATAGCCCAGGCTGGCCTTGAACTCACTACAATCCTCCTGCCCCAGCCTCCCGAGTGCTGGGATTACAGGGACCATGGTGCACCACTACATCTGGCTCAAAAAAACTATTTTAAAAAGCAAGGAAATATTAAAGGATACAGTCCATCTTGCCTATAAAACTGAGCCTACTGTCTTCTGGGGTAGACTTGTTGTTCAGCTGCTTTCATTGCTTCGTTTCATATTCTCTACCAAAGCAATTTTGGTAATGTACATTTTGTTAAGTATGTATTCATTTTATCTAAGTTTTCAGATGTGTCATATTTCCTTATTATTCTTAGGAATCAGTAATACAAGCCAGGAATTGTTGCACATGCCTATAATGCCAGAGTGCTACTCTGGAAGGCTCAGGTAAGAGGACCACAAGTTTGAGTACCTCTGGGCAACTTAGCAAGACCCCGTCACAAAATAAAAAATAAAAAAAGCGCTGGGGATGTGGCTCAGTACAAAGGCCCTGTGTTCAATTCCTAGTATCAGAAAAGAAAGAAGGCAGGCAGGCAGGCAGGCAAGCAAGCAAGCAAGCAAGCAAGAAAGAAGGGAAAGAAAGAAAAGAGAAGAAAGAAAGGAAAGAGAGAGAGAGAGAGAGAGAGAGAGAGAGAGAGAGAGAGAGAGAAAGAAAGAAAGAAAGAAAGAAAGAAAGAAAGAAAGAAGAAAAGAAAAAGAGGAAAGAAGGAAAGGAGAGAGAACGCAACAGACAGAGACAGAGAGACCTAAAGAGAGAGAGAAGGAGAGGAAGAGGGAGAGAGGAATGGAAGGGAGGGGAGGGGAGGGGAGGGAAAGGAAGGAAAGGGAAGGGAAGGGAAGGGAAGGGTGGGGAAGGAAAGAGATGGAAGCAAGGTAGGAGAAGGAAAAGAGAAAAATCAGTTGTACTAGTAGTAATTCCTCTTTTGTGTCCTTAATATTGGATTACACATAGTTTACTTACTCATTTTCCTCATTAGTAATTGTTATCTAGAGTTTATACTTATTTTAATTAGACCTTCCAAAATAAAAGACCCAATCAAACAATGGGCAACCAAAATGAAGAGACACTTCTCAGAAGAACTACAAATGCCAAATAAAAACATGAAAAATTCAACGATATCACTGGACATCAGAGAAATGGAAATTAAAAGAACACTGAGATACCATCTTACTACAGAAAGACAGACATCAAGAAATTAAATAACAAGAAAGGCTGGTGAGGCTGCGGGGTGCCGGGGAGAACCTTTCACATTGTTGGTGGGAATGTAAACTAGTATACTTACTATGGAAATCTATCCATCTGTGCTCCGCTCTTTTTTCCTTCCAACATAGTTCTACCATCCAAGAACCAGGCCTACAGCGGTGGTCTGACAGAGCACCACATTCTCTTCCCATTAACCCAAACTGTAACTTTCCTGTGAGGCTTGTTTTGGTCTCCTTATATGAGAACTGCAACTTCATTCCAGGCCCTGGCTTCAAGTAGTAAGCCTAGTTCTAGGCCCATCTCAAGTGGCAAACTGTCGATCTCTATTACCCTATCAAAGCTAAATTCAACTTTCTGTTTTAACATTCAGAGCCTTCACCCTGCTGTGACTTTTTCTCTTTTAATCTTTTCATGTGCTAATCTGATGCTGCTACGCATTTGGAGCAGGGGGCATGCACAGACTGCATTGACTTGACAAGAATGCACAGATTTCTTTAGGATAAACATTTTAGGAGATTCACTAGATCAAAAGTTATGCTCTCGGGGTTGGAGATTTGGCTCAGTGGTAGAGCATGTGCCTAGCAAGCACAAGGCCCTGAGTTAGATCCCCGGGATCCTCCACAAAAAAAAGTTTTTGAGTTTTGAGGGTTCTGGTCCACACTGTGAAACTGTCCTCCAGAAACAAAGCATCAACTTACACATCATCAGTAGACAATACCCACTTCTTCATTTACTCAAACACCAGCCACTACCAAACTTGTACATCACTAGCAAGTAGACAAACGAAAACCCAAGTTCTCTTACTCTGATTTCTATTTCTTTAATTGTTAGTTGTGTTGAGTAACTTTTCATGTTTACGGAGGTTTCCAGTTGCTTTTTGTGAAATGTTTGGTCACCTGTTTCGTCTATTTTTTCCTGGGATATTTATCTTTACCTATTCTAAATCTAAGAATCTGTATTTTATTGTCATGTAAAGACAATGAATCCATGTTTTATGCAATTTTGTTAGAAATTATGATACCTCCCTTTGTGTGTGTGTGTGTGTGTGTGTGTGCGTGTGTTTTAATTTGAACTCTTGCTAAATTGCTGAACTGCCCAGGTTGGGCTCAAACTTGTGATCCTCCTGCCTCAGGCTCCCAGAGTGCTGGGACTACAGGCATGTACCACCACACCTGGCTCCTCTTTGTTTTTAATGAACACCATTCAAAAGAACTCCTTAGTCCCTTTGGCAGACCCTGCCTTGTTTGTATCAAGCCATAACACTATATTTTCAAATACCTTTTAGATATTCTCCCTAAGACTTCCTTACACTGTAACTCAAAGTTTTCCAAGGATTCTCCAAAGTTATTCTGATCTCAAAAAGTTCTCTTTCCAGGAGAAATTTTTTAAATAATTAAAAATCACAGATATAAAAATAATACTTTAGCTCTTCAGATAACTCGAGTTATCAAAATCACTTTGTCTCAAAACTTGGTTTTAAATTCTCATCTATAATCATCAATTTTAAGAATGTAATACAAGTTTCAAAAGGGCAAAGAAGGTCTCCTGAAGTGAGAAATTTCTGAGTTGAAAAGTAATTGAACTGGATCAACAGAGAAATATTGGTTGGGGAATGATTGTGGAAAGGACTAAAACAGTGATGGCAAACCTTTAAAAACTTTCAATAATAACAAACAGCCAGTCCACTGCAGCCCGCATGCCATAGGTTCGCCACCAATGGACTAGAACTTTAGGGAAGGACAGTTTATATACCTGAAGAACATAATATTAATATGAAAGCCATAAGTAAAAACAAAATAAAATGTTAGATTCTTTCCTAGAGAGCAATGATTCAGAACAACTGTAATTTTTTTTACCCCATTCACTATAATTGCCTTGCAAACCATAATTTCCTCAAGCCATTTCCAAGGAATTCTACTGAAAACAGAGATATCACTTTACCCAAGTCTTTCTCACAATCAAAAACTGCCCATAATTTTGTAAGTGAATATAAGACCAAAACATAAAAGAGAGATAACAGAATTAAGTAAAAGTCCTTCAATGCCATCCCTCCCACATTCTAGCGCCAAAAACCTAGTAATATATGCTTTGATATTTCCAAGAGGAGAAATCCTTCCTCTTGGCCACACTTATTCAGATGAAAAAGCCAAGTTCTCTCAGTCATATTTCAGGAAACTTATACCTTGGTAGTCTACTCAAAGGTCAGAGCACAAAGCCTGTGAGAGTTCACTATGTGCCTTGCCCCACATAGCATTAGTGTAATTGAACTTAGCACTTTCCTGCTAGCAGTAACACTTGAGACCAGCAGGATTTCCGATTTCTTTGTAATTTTACAAAGCCTTACCATTAAACCACGCTCAAACAACTTGCCATGGGAAAGCGGATGCATGTGATGCTGCAGAAAAGTCATCAGTGAGTGACCTCAGTGACTGTCCATTTAATAATCCTTTGCTCTTTACTGACCCTCTCGGGCTCTCTACCATTTCCAAACCAAGTGCTGCAAATTCAGACATTAAATAGCTCCCCTCATGTGGCTGCAACTGAGTTATATAAGACATGACATATCACTTTAAAAACAACAAATCCCTTGGCAGCTGATACAGCTGTATCGACTATTAGTTTTGTCTAGGAGTGATGAAAAGTTAAAAGAAAAATACATGAAGAATAATGTATTTAATAACTATTTTAGATGTTTAAAATGCAAAGTAGATGTTTCTTTTTGTTTTCATTTATCCATTCCAGAAAGTCAATACATACTCTTTATTATCACCATTTCTTGATTGAACCATTATGTAAAATTCTATGGTTTCATCAACATGTATTTAATCTTATTTCAATAGGTGCATTTTATGTTCAAGTTCCTTCTTCCAATTGCACCGCCAATGAAAAATTACCATTAAGAGATAGTGTGATAAAAGTGAATAATAATTCTAATAAAGTTATTCTTCTGCCAATACACCAAGCTCACCACCTAACCTAATGATTACTTGTGCAATTTCATTATGTTGTAAAATACAAAACTCCAATCTGAGACGAAATAACCAGAGAATCAGGTTTTCCACTGAGTTATTTGGATTTTAACTGCAAATTCTAAGTATCTCTTTTGTAGCCTCAAAGACAAGAAAGAAAGGCACAAGAGGAAAGCCTAAATAATGGTGAAGAGGACAAGCTTCAGAACAGACCTTATCAGTTTAAGTCCCACCTCTGCCTCTTACTAGCTGTGTGACCTTGAAAAAGTTACTGAAACTCCATGTACCTCATTTCCCCATGTGCATCCTTCTTTTCCTACCATACTTTCTGAAGAGCACTTTAAGATAAATGACTTTTTTGCCCTGGTCTCCACTATGATGTGGCTTCTACCACTGCCAATTCTCCAAAATAATTCTTCCCAAAGTCAGTGGCTGACTCTACTTGAAAAAACCCAGCATTATCCTTCCAGTCATTAGAGAAACAGTGGCCAGTCACCTGCATCTCTTTCACAGAATCCTCTTTTCTTAGTTTCTCTTATATTCATTCCCTTTATTCCCCCAGTATAGGCTTACTTCTTTACCTCTCTTTCAGGTCTTCCTTCTTTGGCCCTCAACAGACATTCTCTATTCTTCCCTCTCTTCTCACTCTATAAAAGCTTCTTCCTTTAAGCAATCTCATCTTCTTAAAATGAGCTCATTACAGATAACTCTCAAATCCTCACCTCTGGCCCAAACCTACATCTGAAAATTCCCCCCACCACATGAGGGTCAACAAGACCAAAATCAAAGTCAGTATTTTCCTGTCCTTCCTTAAATCTGTTTCTTCTGTTTTTAATCTTAATGCTATCACCAACCAAACTGCAAATGCTGGAGTTCTAGCCCCTCCTCCTTCTCCTTGATTCCATTCATATTGATTAACCACAGAAGGTACTTTTTTATCTATGCTTCTTTTCTGGATTTTTTTTTTTTGAGTCAGATTCTAACTGAGTTACTAAATTGCCTAGGCTAGAATCAGACTTTGGATCCTGCTGCCTCAGCCTCTCAGTGCTAGGATGACAGGTGTGTACCACGATGTAATTTTTAACTCCTAAATATTTTCATGATCTGAAAGAAGTGGTACAGGTACAAGGGCCAGCCAAAAACGAGGGAGAGGGGGCACCCTCACTCTGTAGTCCTATATGGATTTTTTTTTTTTTGAGATAGTCTCACAGTGTAGTTAGGCTTGCCTTAAACTCACTGCCCTCCCACCTCAGGTTCCAGAGTGCTATGATTACAAGTATGCACTACCATTCCCAGCTTGCTAACTCTTTTAATCCTTACAAAAAACCTTGTACGAATGAAACATAATATCATTATCACCATTTACAGAGGCAAAAACCAAGATTCAGACATACACTATCTGGTTCAAGATCACACAGCTAGTAAATGTCAGAGCTAAGATTTGAATTCAGATCTTATCAACTCCAGGCTGCCCATTACAGTACATTAGGAATGGTTATTTAAACCTAAAAGTGTACATTTCAGCTACTATCTTTATTGAGAGTGAGGTCTGAAGGGGTCAACAGTGATCAACAGACATGCCCCCATCTTCACAGAACTCAGCACATCATAGAAGTCCCAGACAAACAGGAAGGTCTATGGTGCTGAAACCAAGAGTGGTCCACAGCACCTAACTTAAAAGTTGGGATAGACAACTGTCAAGGAAGGCTTCCCAGTGGAAGTGACTTCTGAGATAAGACCTGAAAATTGCTAGATGTTAACCAAGCAAATACAAGGTGGTCAAAAATGTTTCAGAGATACCAGTTCACATCCAATAAGATAGCTACTTCCAACAAAACAAAACAAAACAGAAAATGACTGTTGGTGAGAATATACAGAAACTGGAAGACCTGTACACTATTAGTGGGAGTACACAATGGGACAACCACTATGAAAAACAGTCTGGCCATTTCTCAAAAAACCTTAAAAACAGAATACCTATGTTCCAGCAATTCTACTTCTGAGTTTATATACAAAAGAATTTAGTAGAGACTCAAACAGGTATTTGTGTATCCATGTTCACAGTATTATTTACAGTAGCTAAAATGTAGAGGCAACTCATGTCTATCAATAGATAAGTGGATAAAAAAGCATACACACACAATAGAATATCATCCTGCCTTAAAAAGGAATACAACTCTTACACATGCTACAATATGGATGAGCCTTGAAGAGAAACTGTTAAGTGAAATAAGAAAAATCACAAAAGAACAAACACTATGACTTCATATATATGAGGTACATAGAAGAATTCAATTTAAAAAGACAGAAAAGTACATCAGTCATGATGAAGAGCTGGGAGAAGGTGAAAATGAGAGACTGTTCAAGGGTACAGAGTTTCAGTATAGGATAATGAAAAAGTTCTGGAAGTGGGTAGTAGTGACTTGTCACAAAACAATATGAATGTACTTAATGCCACTGAACTGTAAGCTCAAAAACGGCTAAGATGGTAAATTTTATGTATATTTTGCCATGATACAAAAAGTGTTTCAAATACTACCAACGCTATAGATGAAGGACAAAGAAGGAAAAAAGTGAAAATATCGAAGAAATCAAAAAATTCAAGAAGACTAAGAGAAAAAACCCAAAAGAACTTATATACAGTTGACATGATACTAAACTAAATATGATCTTACATACCTGAGACCACATATTATTCTCCAACTACAGCAACCATATATAAATTTTTAACATCATAGAATTAGAGCAGAAACAAATGTTAACAATTGCCCCATGAGAAATAAGTCTTCTCCATCTTCAAAGTTAGGAAACTTTCATCAAATCCTAAAAGAACTGTAAAGTTTTTCCAGGCTGAGGGTGCAAAGGAACCTTATTCACATTAAGTCTAAACCACAGTCTTACAGCTCTGTGACAGTTCTCTGAAAAGACAAGTAGTACTTGTTGCTTTTGGAGAATAACATAGTTCATGGGGGCAGGGGGTAATTTTGCCTGTGTTCTCCAAATATTTTGCAGCTCTGAGCTCCTGCTGCAGTTCATTACAGCACACTGGCTGCCAGTTATACACAAGATTATGCCAAGGTACCCACTGTACTAGAATTTTCTAAACTCAGGAATGTCTGCTTTTTTAGGCCTATAGAGTACATATGCTACAGATGTTGATAGAACATCACTTGATGGGAAAGAAATGCAGCCTATTTTGCTTCTTCTTGTGGATCTTCATATCAATCACTAAACAAAAGCATAGCATTTCTCAATACCCACAATTATGGTTAAATGAAGGAAGGCAGTTTGAGAGAGACAGGAAGATAAGAGGCCAGCCCTAAAAATAAACCAATCATGTAGAATCAGCAAAACACATCTCTGGATTTGTTTTTCCATAAACCAGCAGCAGTGAATAATTCATTGTCCTTGACTGGTCTGAACCTCTGTCACTTACACTGGACTACTACTCATTTGCATTCTCTTTCATCTTATATTTATTGACTTGATTTAACTATAATTTCATTTGACTCACTTATTTTGCCAGGGACACCTATACAGTCTAAGATGAAAGATGTTTATATGATGAGTTAAATATGCCACACTGTGCAGAGGAGATAAAATAGGGGGAGGGGGAGACTTGAAAGTTTAGGAGAAAATTTCACACATTGCCATCACACTAAACTTATTCATTTGTACTAGTGTCAGTTCCCTCTCTGTTCACCATCAGATCTCAGATTTAATCTACTGTATCTATATGTCATCTTAAAATAAAAAATCAGATTCTTCCAAGACCATTCAAGCCATTTTCACCTGACTTTGTCCCTTCGGTCCAAAGAGTGACAGTATAGAAAGCAAATGCCCCTAACCAAGACATGCAGGTTGTAAAGCAAAAGGTGCTGCCCTAGAAATTGAAGGTGTGTGCTGTTTACAAGGATGATGTTTCTAAAGAATCACTGCTCATGTCCCACTTAGCCTCTCTGTTATCTTGTGTTCCAATGGTAGGTCAAGAATTACAGGCTTACAGTTAATGGATTGAGAGTACCAGAGATTAGCGTTTCAGTTTGCTTTTATGTTCTTCCACTCCATTTCTAACTGTTACCTATTAAAAGTTCAGAGTAACAGAGACTACCCAAATGGATCACTGAATTCACAGCAGTCAAAAGGAATCTAGAATAATTCAGACATTCTAAATGCATAACTGCTGCTTGTGTCTGTAAGAGTGCCCATTACCTCATAAACTAGATTTGAGATGATCTCTACTGAATCCTACTTCATTCAAAAGCCAAAGTTGAATTTTCTGATACTATTTTCATCATGCTCTGATCTGCCAAAAGACACACAGACCATTCTGTCTTGAATGCACACTGTCAAAAATGCCTGAACCACAGAAGCATAGCAACATCCACCCTGAGCAGTACACAGAGCTTACTTTCTCCGCTCCTACTAATTATTCTCTGTAGTTCAAGAAGAGCAGTTTCTCATTTATGGCCAATAATTTCATAACCAATAAACACTTTTTTAAAAGGTTCATCATGAAAAAAGAATGTGTATACACAAACAGATATGTATCAACTTTCTTATGCAACCTTCTGAAACCACTAAACAATTTCCTCTATTCCAAAATACATTCCAAATCTGTCCACTTCTCCACTGCTACCCTCTGGGAGCATGCCATCATCACCTGTCCCCTGGAATGCTCCAACAGTCTCCTCTTAGTAGTCCTCTTTCCTCCTGCCACAGTCTATTCTCCATAAAAATGAGAACAAAAATCAGAACAACCTCTTTTTAAAAAGTAGACCAATGGCTGGAGATGTACCTCAGTGGTAGAGTGCTTGCCTAGCATGCATGAGGTCCTAGGTTCCATCTGTGGCACCACAAAAAATAATAATAGTAACTAATTAATTTAAAAATATACCAAATCAATCACTCCTTTGCTTAAAAGCTTTTACCCTCTTAATGAGTTCCCAGTGCAAACAGAATAAAATCCACACTCTTTATCACGACTGTCTTTCCTAAATATAGCAAGTTTTCTTCTCATTCACCAGTTTCTAGTCGCACAGACCTTCTTTCTGTGCACACTGTCACACAGAAAGGTCGCATAGACCTTCTTTCTGTTTCTCATATAAGACATCCCCCTGCTGCAACTTCGTACAACTTTTTTCCTTTCTTATCCATTCATTCCCAAACTGGCCTAATCCCAGTCATCCTATCAAAACTACAGTAGAAACAGCTGGGCATGGTGTCGCACGCATGTAATCCCAGCACTTGGGAGGCTGAAGCAGGAGGATTACCATGAGTTCCAGGCCAGCCTGAGCTACACAGTGAGTTCAAGGTCAGCCTGAACTACATAGGTAAGAACTTCTCTCAAAAAAGACAAAAAAAATACACACACACACACACACACACACACACACACACAGTAGAACCTCACTCATATCATAGACTATCATATATCTCATTTACTTGTACTTACCATTCACCCGTTTCTCCTACTAGAAAATAAGTTCCACAAAAGTAGCGAACTATTTCATTTTTCTTTCATTCAACAATTATTTTTCATCTACTTTGTTCAAGGCATCATCCTTTAGTTACTGGGATTCAGTAGTGAACCAAGGAGGCAGAAAGCCCTCCCAGGCAGTGATATGATCCTTAGGTTTGACTGTGCTTCGGTATAACTTTTGAAAATTTTTCATTAAACCATTTAAGTTACAAATGAATGAAGTCTATTGAGATTGGTCTCATAAGCAATATTTAAGCTGTGATACTGTCAAAAGCTTACCTCTAAGTGTTTCCCAGGCTACTTAATACCACTTGTATAAGAAAAAAACTTTGCTTCCAAACCTTAAACTCTTTTATAGTTTCCCATCAATCACAACACTCCCACACATTTCTACCCTGTCTGCATCCCCCACATACCACCTTGACAGAGGCAAAAGAACTAAGTTAACACTGAAATAGTTTGAATATATTGTGAACACATCTGCAGTGAGTTCTAACTGCAAATACTGTACAGTCTATTTTTTTCTTTAGTTTAGTTTTAGCACAAAGAACTTCATTTATCTATTCAATGACTGGTAATAAAACCTATTTGCAATTACCTGTTAGATTTATCACACCCAATTTAGTAGTTCAGCAATTATAATAAGTAAAGCCCAAATGTGAAACCACTTAAGTGTAGTCTCTCTTTTGCTGGTAGGATGTCCTGAGTTCCACCCAGAAGAGCCTATAATTGCCAACCCCGTGACAGTTCGCCTATTTGTAGGTCTGCTGACAGGCACCTGGCTATCTTTCTTCCAACCTAAAGAGGAGAAATCCTGGAAAAGCACACATCCATCTCTTTTATTCCACAAAAAGTATTCACTCTTAGAAGTCCCCATGTAACCAATCCATACTCAATTTATACACTAAATCTAGTTAAAGAGCTAATCCACACATGTGAAAAGATTCAAGGAGAGTCAAACAGAAATGTTACCAACTCAGGTATTACTAGTTTGATGTTTAGAATCATTTGTCTACATATTTCAGGGAGTTTTCAGAGTGTAACTATACAGACATTGAGTATACTGTTTGGCTTTGCAGAACCATGTGTTGAAAAATACACAAAATATTGAGGAAGAGAAAGATACTTTAATATAGATTATCAGTCCCAGGTTCTAAGATCAAATATTCATGGCCAGTACTAACCTATAAGGCAGTGATATCTCGGAAGATTTGGTTCCTCTTTATAACTGCCTTCTGAGTTACCAGTTTTCAGTATAGCTGCCACAGCTACCCAAGCACTACTGATGAAGAATGTCAAACAGTAAGGTCATGCTTGTGTGTGTATATGTTCTTCTAAAGCCCCGAGGTGAAGTGGTGATCCTCATGTTTAGCAACCACTGATCCACAGAATCTAATGCCATCACGAGTCAGCAGTTAAATGAGTGAAGCAGTGGACAAAAGCCACATGAAGTAATAAAGAAAGCATGCATTCAAATTAATTTTTTTTAAAAATATTGTGGTCTCAATTTCCTTTTGACTTTGTTTTGTTTGTATTTAGACTTTGTCTTTAGCTGGGCACCGTATCTCATTTATTTCTGTGCCAATAGTAGCTGAAGCACAATAGGTTCAATCAAGATTTGTTAAATTACTGATAAAGATGGAGTGAAATCCCAACTCTCTGACAGTGTTACAATTGCCAAAGAAACTCCTCCCCATTCATTCATTCAATCAAAATTTATTACACACCTACTCTATGCAGGGCTCTAAAGATTGAGCTGAATAAGATAAACAAGATTCCTGTCCTGTGGGATTCACATTTTTGAAGGATGGGGGCAGACAGGAACAAACATTCATAAATAAATAAGCCATTGTGGCCAGTAATGGGTGTCATTCAGCAAGAAAATAGCTGCATTTTATCTCAAAGGCGTCTAAGCCATACCAACGTTAGTTAGTGAAAGGTATTGGTTTTAAAGTAACCGAAAAATATACTCACCTGACTGGGGGATGGGGAGGATGAGAGGTCAAGAGTTAAATACCCTGAGCTCTGCCACTGTAAGAATCAAGAGGCCCTGAACAAATCACTACATCAATCTAGAGGAGTGAGACTAAATGATCTCTAAGACTCTCTAGCTCTAAGGTCTAATATTCTAGGAAAGACACCTTAGCAAAACTTCATACAGTGTGATGATCATGCCCAGTGTAGAGTGCCCAAACACTGAGATGCAATTCCTCACAGGTTAGCGCTTGACATTTACATATTATTATAAATTGAAAACATTTTCCAAGCATTTCATGAGACTACCTCTACAGTTTACCTAAGGCCAAACCACAGGCTCAGATATTTATTGCCACAGAGCAGTGGCTAATGGCATGCCTAGACTAGGTTAGGAAGCTGGCACTGCCACAGGTCCTGGGGCAAGGAAACCAAATGTTGAGTTCAAAGTGATGAAGGAATCCAGAAATTAGTCAACTTCCCTCCCTCATTCAATAAACATTATTAAGAGACTGCAATAACCCAAGCACTAGAGTGCAGCTGGGGGAGGGAAGTGGGGGGCACGCATTAAAAAAACAAAAAACAAAAAAACACAGGTTTCTCTCTCCTAAGAGTCTTGGTCTGATGCATGCAGATTCTTAAGCTGGTTTTCAGAGGCTGCATGAACCCCTGGAAAGTAAATGCAAAGCTTGGAGTAAATGGGCATTTTTCCTAGGGACAAAGTCCATAGTTTTCATCAGGTTCTCAAAAGGGTCAATCCAGGGACACTAAACAATACACTTTAGACAAGCTCTCTCTTTTAATTGTCTTATGAATCCCCATTACATAAACAAGGCAACTGAGGTTTAGACAAGTTAAGTAATGTGCCAAGACAAAACCAAGAAATGACACAGCAGGAGGCTAAGCAGGTAGCTCATGGTAGAGCTCTTGCCTAACATGCATAAGGCCCTGGGTTCCATCTGAGCACTGTTAAAAAAAAAAAAAAAAAAAAACCAAAGCAGCATTAGCAGAAATTTAAACCCTGATCTGCTAGTCTCCAAAGCCTACTTTTTTCCTCCATGCTATGTTCACTTACAAAGAAAAAAAATCATTTAAAAGAATGAGTCGGTGAAGCCCCCACAGACAGAGGGCCATAGTTATGTACTGTTAGTGACAAGGCAAATCCAAGCCTACCATTTTCTAGAGGCTGCTAGAACCAACATCTTTTTTTCAGTTTCCACTTCTAACCACTAGAATAAGAAGCCCAAACTAAGACTTTAGGGGTCCTTTTACTTCCCAAGTCAAAGTACAGGCATCTGCTCAGCCTCTTCAAACCCAAGGTTTCTATCCTGCATATCCCCAAGGCACAATGCAGGGTAACTTTCATTGCACCCTTTTATTTGGTGGGTATGCACAGATCTCATTCTCCTAACTTACCTCTCTGTGCCTAACTCCTGGCCTTGTCCTCTCATCTCACACAAGTGGCTATTTCTATTTCATGAGTCATTTACATAAAAAGGTAATCTGAAAATCATGTTCCAAACATGACAGAATCTGAAGTAAAGAAATTTCCACTTCTGCACTGTGGTATAATGGAAAGGAAATGGCCTTCGGAATCAGGAATTAGTCTAAATCTCTGTGCTACTGTACTATCATTTAGTAGGTGCATAACTATGGGTAAATTTTTACCTTTCTGAGCCCTGTCTGCTCAACTGTAAAAGAGATAATGATATTTCATATTTTAATAATCAACAAAGATTTAATAGTGCCTACTGTAAACAAAGCACAAAGGGTACAAATATCAAGCTCAAAAGATACAAATGTGAATCTGATTTATAAGGTGCCTTCCTTCATAAAGCTTATTTTCTAGGCAAAAGAAAAATAACCAAATCCTGTTAATAATCAGTAAATTACAAAATGGATTTTAATAACACTGATTACATTAAAATAATAATGGCTAAGAGTTCTTGGTCATATACAGTATGTCAGAAGCTATAATAAGAAACTCTAGGTATTTAATTTTCACAAAGGGGAGACATGTTATTTCTATTATATGAGGAGAAAACTAAAGCCCTGCAAGGCTAAATAACTCATCCAAAGTCATGCAGCCCGTAAGTGGCAGGGCCATGATGGGAGCCCAGATGATCTAATAGCAAACCCTCACTTTACATTACCTCAAGTGATTCAGTGAAAGTAGAATCTAGTGATGCACTGGAGAGAGGGTGCTGTAGCTTGGCTGGTCAAAGAAGCACACTGAGCAGACGTTTGGTTAAGACAAACCACAAGCAGCCAGGCTGAGGGTGAAGAACTGGGAAAGAAGTGTGTCCTGAGGAAGTGGTTCTCAGGAGCAGGAAGAAGATCAGTGAGTCTGAAGTACAGTGAGGGCTGGCAGGTGGGTTCTCAATGATAAAAGACAGACCATGCTGAACTTGTCAGCCAGATCAGGAGAAAGGACCTCATTCTGTGTACAATACCAAGTCACTGAAGGGCATTAAGCAGGACAGTGACATAATTTGATTTACATTTGGAAAACATGAATCCAAATGAATGGATTATGAGTGAGAAGGGGTTTGAGAAGTTGAGGCAGGCAGACCCAATTCCAGGCAAGAGACAAGGGTGAGGTGGTCTGTAGTAATAGTAGTAGTAGCAGTAGTAGTAGTAGTAGTAGTAGTAGTAGTAGTAGTAGTAGTAGTAGTAATAGAAGTGAAGAAATGTGCCCTCTATCAGAAAATCACCATGAGGATACATAAGGGTGTATATAAAAACCTAACATCACATCCGTCACACAGGAGGCATTACTATGAGTTACCTTCCCTGACTAACATTAATGAATAAGTGTTTTAGGGGCCAGGGATTTAGCTAGGTGATTAGAGTGCTTGCCTTGCAAGCACAAGGCCCTGAGTTCGATCCCCGGCACCACAAAAAAAAAAAAAAAAAAAAAAAGAATAAGTGTTTTGACAGCTATAAATCATATCCAAATGACTGAACCTCTGTGACATCCCAGCACCAATTTCTGCAAAAAAGTTCATCATTTAGAGAGTAAACTATAGTGTACCAAATTCAAAACACAATAAAGAATTGATCTATTAAAGGAGCTGGACTGTTAAATTAAAACTGATTCTGTGTGCCAAGCTGAAACACAAAGGATCAGTCTTCTTGAACAATAAAGACCAGTTAAGAAGAGACTCCAGTTACACAATCTCCTCCTCTTCACCGTAAGGCACTTGGCTGGAATTTTTTTTTAATAGAAAAGACAAACTCTTGAGTAAATGTAATAATTGTTTCAATGATGTGCCCCAACCACCCAAGAAGTTAAAAAAAGAAACTGGAAAAAAATTGGGATTCTTCTATTACATGATTAGTTAATTGTTGCCTCAAGTGTGGGCTCTACTCACAGCAGCAAAGAGATGCTGCTATTTGGAGATCTAACAGCAACTGGAGAAGCAGAAAGACTGCCAAATATAAATAAAATAAGCAAATAAACAAATAAAACAAAGGCTTGCCAATGAGGCCAGGTGACTGAAAGAACTTGTTACCCAAAATACTTCCTTTCTTAGAGTAGGCTTTCCTTACAAATGTCCTCAACAGGAGGTCCTACAGCAGTGTCATTCCTCTTGGCAACAACTGATCTCTGCAGAGCTTGTCACTCACTATTTTGCTAACAAGAACACAAGGATAACAACAACAAAACACAATCATATTGATTTTAAGTTAAACATTAATTATCACCAAAGGCAAATGTAAAAAGGAAAGCCTGCCTATGATGCTTAAGCTCAAAAAAATCAAGCCCCAAGAATTAGGACACTTGGCTAGGAGCAACCCCAAAATAGAAGAGAAATTTTCTCCCCAAGATTGCCTCATGCAGCCTAAGATCCAGGGCAAAGAAGAAATTAGCTTTCAAGAAAACACCTACTTGGGCTGCGGGTTTGCTCAGTGGTTAGAGTGCTTGCCTAGCAAGCACAAGGCCCTGAGTTCAATCCCCGGCACCAAAGGAAAAAAAAAAACAAAAACAAAAACAAAAACAAAAAAACAAGAAACACCCACTAGCGAGCCTAGCAAGCACAAGCTTGAGTTTGATCCCCAGCACAAAGAAAGAAGGGAGGGGGGAGAAAGGAAGGAAGCAGGCAAGCAAGCAAGCTACTAAAACTCTTATTCTATTCTGAATTTTTTAACTATTTAAATGTTCCTAATTGGTCTAGTGCAGTAGCTTGGCAAACGATCCATATGATCAATACTATTTTCATAATAATACTATAATTACTCCTTTTTTTCACAAGGTTGACATTTCTATTGATGGTTTTAAAAGAAGATGATAAAACTCCAGGTGCCCTGGCACAAATCAAGGCACAGACATTAAATCACACTAGTAGTAACCTTTTTTATTTTTATTTTTAACTGACAAATAATAACTACATATCTGTTTACGGGGTGCAGCGTGATGTTTTGATATAGGTATATATTGTAGAATAATTAAAACAAGCTACCTAACCTACTCTTAATGTTCTTTTAATAGTTTTGAAATATATTTATTTTTGGTTTTAGGCACGGACCACTGCACCACTGAGCTACTCCCCCAGCCTCTGAAATACACCTTATTAACAACAATCACCATACTATGCAAAAGCTCTCACAAACACAGCAATTCCTATATTATTTCCTAGGCATTCAAGTAAAAAGAGGAAACTTTCATTTTCATTAGTGAAGTATTAAGAAATACTAATTTTTTAAACATCTAACTTTAGCTATCTTTTTACTATTCTATGTGACAAAATAGAAATATGCACACGTACTTCTAAAAAATAAGAAAATAAAACGGTTGTCATCTCAAAGCAAAGCACATTTATTATTTTAGCTGTGGGCTATAAGCCCCTCAGAATACCATTTTCATTTGGAAAAATGTCTGGCTGACCTTTTCCTACTTAATCAGACTTGAATATACAACAGATATTTTCTCAAAATCAACCAAGTGAAACTTTTACTTTGAGGGGAAAAAAAAGACCATATTTATTGCCAATGATAAAATTGAAGTTTTCAAGCAAAGATCAGAAAGTTGGAAAATTTGTATTTGCCACCTTGAATCTGGCAGCTCTGCAATCCGTAAAGACTTCTCTGGGAGACCCATGGTGATATTAATGAATATGACTCTTTTTGTACATTGTATAACAAGGTGCATCAACATTCAGAAGATTTGTGTAACTCAGTGATCCAATCATTCTCCAAATGACCAAAAAAACATGATTTTACAAACTCATGCATGGATAGGAGATGCATTCATCATGAAAAATAAATCAGACTTTAATATACCAGGGTTAATAAAGTTAACTGATACGGTTCCAGAGTTCACCCTCCAACTAACCCTTGAGAAACTATCATTTGTCTAAACAAAGGATAGTAAGCATATACAACTTAATACTATTCAACCTTTAAGAAGAAAGTAGTATCATTTTGATAACATGGATGAATCGAGGTGATATTATGGTAAGCAAAATAAGACAAGCACAGAAGAATTAATATTGCATGATCTCATTTGCATATGGAACCTAGGGGTTTAAAGTCACAAAACTACTAGAGAATGATAGTTACCAGAAGGTGGGAGTGGGAAGGAGGGACAAGGAAAGGGAAAATGTTAGTCAAAGGATACGAAAGTTCAGTTAGGAGGGGTAAGATCTAGTGACCTATTGCACAGACCTATATAGTTAATAAATATTTCAAAACTGTTGAAAGAGTAGATTTCAAATGTTTCAACCACAAAAATGATTAGTATGTGAGTTATTGATATACTAATTAGTTCCACTTACTCTCCCCACAATGTATACACATAACACCACACTTTATTCCATAAATATATACAGGTATTTATCATATAAAATAATTTTTAAAACTAACTTGTCAAGTTTTAGTATACTATCAAAGAAGAATATTCACATTTAATTACTACAGAATCAACTAAAATACTCCTTTTTTCAATTAGTGTCTGTGTAAGACTTGATTTTGTTCATATACTTCAACCAAAAGAACATATTACAAAAAAAAAAAGAACATATTACAAGGCCTGAATGCAAAATAGGTATGAGAGTCAGCTTTTATTAAGGTAGACATTAAAGAGATTTGCAAAAAAGAAAAAAATGCTAATTTTTTTTGTAGTTGGAAAATACTAGTGCCTGGGAATTTTTGCTCAAGCAGTAGAGTACCTGCCTAGCAAATACTTCCCATAAAAAAGTTAACATATAATGGATTTTTTTGCTATTCTTAAGTGAACAGATTTTTACTTTTAATTTCTCTGTTCTAGTTCCTAATACACTAATTATCAATAGTCATAACCTCATATCAATAAAAGGTTTTTAGGTCCTTGGTGATTTTTAGGAGTATAAAAAGGTCCTGAAGCCAAAAAGTTTGAGAACCTCTGGCCTAAAGCAAATACATAATAGCTACCTTTTCACACAATCCCTGTAAAAACAAAAACCAGAGAGAAGACAACTGAATTTCTATGGACTTTATTGTGTAATTTGCTTAAAGCCCATGGGCCATGCTAATTTGCATGTCTGATTTACTCACAACCCTTTCTTCCTCCTCCTCTCTGGCAAGAAACCACAGACAGATTCCATTGCTATTTCACAGCCGGCACTCAACTGCAATGCAGTGGTAAGAACACAGAGCTCGCCCAGCTGGCAAACAGGGATAAGGAGCTCAACTCCAGGGTTTTCCTCCCTGGGTCCTTTTCAGATACTAAATCCACAGAACACAACATTAGTTTGTTCAAAGCAAATAGTTAATTTGTCCTTTCACTAGAAATCAAAAGGACAAAATCACACAGCTAGAGTATTGCTTCAGCCCCCACACTGACCCTCCACTATCCCCTTTCTCCCTAGCAAGTGGATGTCTAAGCCATGAAGAATCAACAAAGCGATCAATTCATAACAAATATTTATACTGCCTACATGAAAAAGAGGATATAGTCATAAAAAGAAAACTAACAATATAGGTAATAAAATAAAAATGCCTCGGTAAATAGTGCAATAAAAAGTACGAACAAAGGAGAAAAAAACTATGTGCCAAAGTGATCAAGGGTATGAATAAACAAGAAAACGAAAGAGGCAAATTAAAAGCAGGTAATAGGGGTTGCAAAGGTAAAAAGTTAGTAATCAAAGTCAGTGATCAAAAGTCAGTGATTATACCTTTTGGCTAAATTCAGTTTCAACAGGGGGAAAATGGAAGACAAGGATAGAATGATAGATTGTACTGTGATTATGGAAGGTCCTGAAAGTCAAGTTAAGTAGTCTGGATTGTATCCTGAATGTAATAAGGAGCTTTTGAGAAGAGCAGGAACACAATGAAAGCATGTTTTTTTCATTTGTTGTCCTGTTTTTTAAACACTAACCTATTTATAATATGGCTGAGTTAAAAGAAACCAAGCCTGGCAGTCAGAGAGCCAGATAAGAAAACTATTGAAGAAACCCAGGCAGACATGAGCTGGACCTGAACAAGGAGAGGGCAATGCAATTGAAACAGAATCAAAAGTTATATAAGGTGGCAAAGAGATTTGAAATCTAACAGGGTGCCAAGTCAAGGTAACGAGGGGCAGTGGAGACACACACAAAATAAGGAAATCAATGCCATTAACAACACATCTACAAAAAGCCTACTAGCTAATAACTGTACAGGACAGTAAGTAAAATACATGACACACCGATTTTGGAGGCAAAGATGTAGGTTGTTTTTCGTTTAGCAGTATTGGAGAATGAACCCAGGGTCTTCACACTGAGCTACAGTCCCAGTCTTTTCTTTTTTTTTTTTTTTCCCCTAGACAGGGTCTCACTAAGTCACTAAACTGCCCAGGCTGGTCTCAAACTTGCAGTCTTCCTGCCTCAGCCTCCCAATGTGCTGGGATCAGAGACATGCACCACCACACGTAGCTTAAAGATGTGATTTTATACATGTTGGCGGAGAAAGGCAGATGTGATGGACTAGCACTCACTCTTCAAATTCCCTATTATTGCACATTCCTGTGCTGCACAGAATAGAAAGATAAGAAGTACACTTCCCAAGCTCATTTGCAGCAACAGTTCTGGAAAAGGATTAGGCTCCACTGACTAAAGTACCCCGGTGAGATTTAGAAGGCAAGAAATCAAATGGAGGCCATCATCCCGCTGCTTTAACTTTTCTACGGGCAGCACAGTTGTGGGAAACGCTGCCTTTCTGCAACATTCCAGGATCTGCCCGTTAACTTTGTAGCTATCAAATACCAGCTGTCATGGTGGTACTGTCCTGATCCCCAGCTGCAGCTACAGTTGAATGTTCTTATAAATCAACAGTTCCAAGAATGGCTTCCTGATTCCTGTCCTGCCTTTGTGTGACAGATTTGTAGCTCACCTAGCAAGCCAATCTGTAATGCTGTTTTAGAAGCCCACCTTTGGAGGTTCAGCCTCCAGCCCATGGCTCTGGTATCCCTGCAGACATTATAGGAATCTATTTCCCTAGCTTACATAGTTTTGTTTCCTGTAGCTAAATTCAGACATACACAACAGGGTTTGAGCAGAGACAGAATACGCCAAGTGAAAACATTTGATACATATTTAAAAGAAAGGAACTAGAACTTGGAAACAAAGACAGGCCACAGCAAATAGGTACTACCTGCACACATACCGAAGTCTGAGATCCCAGACTTTATTAATCCGTTCTCTAAAATTTCTACAATTCTTCTTGGAACAGAGAAAAAACATCCTCTTACTCATCTTAAGTGATTATTGTTCAAGAACTGTGATTATAAACATAAGCAAAGGTATTTCGAAGGGATCTCATTTCATTTTTACCTGGCATAGGAGACCAGAAGGGTGAGTATTTATAATTTCAGTTTTAAGAAACAAGACTTTCTCAGAGAAGGTCAACAGTTTGCCTAAGTTCACAGAGGATAAGTTAGTGATCCAATTAAAGCATTTCCTGCTTTAAATTTATTTCCTCCTGTTTGGTCTTCTGTCAGTTAATTCTGACCATGTTCTAAACTAAATGTTAAAATTGTTGATGCAGAAATATTAGGAGCCTAAGAAGGCTTGTAAAATCAAAGAATTAAATGGGGCCTAACTTACAACCATGAAAAAAGATTAAAATTCTCTGGGTACTTTTCTTCTCCAATTTTAACCCAAAATGTGGTGCTTGTGTCAGGCCCACTCTTCCTATGACACACTTCCAAACACAGACAGTTTTGAGTAGTAAGTGTCAGTCAGTTATTCAGGCAGCTATTCCTATATTTTTCCTACCATTCTATGAGCTGAAAAATTAACAGTGCTATGTTTACAAACCTTCACTAGGCCCTTACATAAAAGTTCAAAAGTGTTTATATTATATACAACACCAGTTTGAGGACACTAAGAAGCAAGTTAATATAAACCTATTGTGAACAAATATTCAGAAAGTAGCTCTGTTCGACAGAAGTTAAGCTGTGACCTTCCCAATGTTTTCCACAGAATGTACAATCCATCACGTATAAAAATACAGCAAAGAGATGAGGTGTTGGTAAGTACCCCTGTTAGTGAGAAATTCTGATAATTATTACACCAAATAAGCATAGTTAACAGGCCATGGCCACAGAGGGGCATGTTTCAGGGCATTAAATAGCTGCACAGAGTAGAGAGGAATATATTACACTATGCCCTTTACCAATAAAACAATTTCCCTGACACCTAGAAATCCACTCAGCTGGAGCAAGGTAAGTGTTCTATGGTTAGTTGTGTGAAGAACGATGCTTCAGTGCCACCTAGTGACTTGCACGTTTTACAGTGTGGAGCTCAGGGCAACTGTTGGGATCTTCAACTGAGCTTAGAGGTAGGAAAAGAAAATGCGGATAAAAGGAATCACATTTTGAGGTGCCGAGGATGTAGCCTGATGGTGGAGTGCATGTTTCATATGCACAAGGCCCTGGTTTCAGTCCTTAGCACCAACCAAAAAAGGAATCACATTTTGAGAAATCTTCAACCTTAAATACTTGGTTTTCAAAACATAACATATTTTCTTTTTATTCTCCCACCTCAGCCTTCTTAAGAAGGTATGTCTCAACACAAACTCCAAAATAAATCAAAAGCCCAAAGTAAATCAGTCATTTTCTGGAACTCTATTTCATTTTGCCAAGAATCTTCTTAATCTTCAAAATTAAGGAGAAAAGACAGCACAGGGATGCTGCATTAGGACTGAACAGACCTAATGTTTTTAAAGTTGTAGGACAAATATGTATTATTCTATGTGATACAAATGCAAAAATGGTTTAAAAGTAGGAAATTTTACCAATCTATATAGCAAAATCTGACAATAAAGAATCGTGTAACCTCAGAGAATTACTTTTCCCAAAAAAAAGTGTTTCCAAGGTACTTGTTTCTAAAATAGTATTGGATGGAAACACTGAACATTCTGTGAAAACATAGTGTTATCTTCAGAACAGCACCTATGCCAGGAAAATCATGTCTTCTCATGCTAACAATTTGATGAAAAGAGATCGGGTCTATATTACTAGTAACAAAGCAAAGTCATTGCCTCACGCAACTTACACTCTCAAGGAAGAAGACAGTCAAAAAGAAAAAAAAAAAACAAGAAAGCAGGTAGTGTATCAGATGATGGTCAGTGATACAACGAAAAATAAACCTGGGAAATGGGGACAAAGCACGTTAGCAGTCAATGAGATGGGAAGGGCGATTTTAGGGGTACTCAGAGAAAGTCTCCTGAGAATATGATATTTAAATAGAGACCAAAAGAAACTAGAGAACTAGCCATTTAGCTGTCTGAGGGAAGAACAGGAGAGAACAGCAAATAAAAGGGAAGTAAGGCAGAAGTACTTGCCCTGTTAGAGGAACCGAAGGGAAGTCAGTCCAGGTGGATCAGGAATAAAGAAACAGATATAAAGAGCAGATCAGAGCCGGGGATTTAGCTCAGTGGTTAAAGTGCTTGCCTTGCAAGTACAAGGACCCGAGTTCAATCCCCAGCACAAAAAAAAAAAAAAAAAAAAGGAAAGAACGGATCAGAGAGAAAACCAGTGTTTTGTGGCATTTTTCAAAATTCACATACCTCATCATTTACCCTTTTAAAGTGTACAAGTGAGAAAATATATTCATTGAACCATCACCATTAATTTCTGAATATGTTCATTATTCAAAAAGAAACTGTGTCCCTCACATTCTTCTCTCCCCAGCTCCTAGCAATCACACATTTCCTGTCTCCAGGGGTTTGCCAGTCTGTATATGGAAGCATATAATGTATAGTATTTTGTCAGTGGCTGCATTTACTTAGCATATGATTGTGTTTATCAGTGCTCTTTTTTATTGCCAAATAATATTCCATTGTATGGATATACCACATTCTGTTATGCAGTCATCACTTAATGATCACTGGCTTTTCCCCCACTTTTTGGCTATTGTGAATCGGGCTGTTGTATACATTAGTGGTCATACTTTATATGAACATATGTTTTCACTTCTCTTGGGTATCTAGGAGCGGAACTGCTGGGTTATGTGGTAACTCACTCTAACATTTGAAGGAAACATTTTGAACAGAGGAAAGACACGATCGGAGTTGTTTTTTTAAGACTCACTTTGGTTGTTTTGTACAGAAAGGCAAGAAAAGAAGCAGGGAGTCTAGTTCGGAAAAAATTATACTGATCCAAGAGAAAGAAGCTAGTAGGCTACAGAAGGATGGCAGAATACGTTTGGAAAACAGAGGCAACAGAATTTGCTGATGGATGAGATGTGGAATAGGAAAGAAACTGCCAAGGATGGCTCTAGGATATTTGGCCTGAGCAGAGATGAAGTTGCTATATCCTGAGGCAATAATGACAGTAGAAGGAACAATCAATGTTCATTCCTTCCCCACTCATTCCGATCTCTTAAGGTTCCCCATGCTCTACTTTGAGAAATCTCTGCAACGCTGATCGATATAAACAACTGCCATATTTCTTATTGGCCAAATCCTTTCAAAAAAGTCTCTCAGCTGGGCTTGGTGGTGCACACCTGTAATTCCAGCACTTTGGGAGGCTGAAGCAGGAAGACCACAAGTTCAGACCCAGTCTGGGCAAATTAGCAAAACCCTGTCTCAACACATAAAAAAACAAAAATTTTAAAGACTGGGGATGTAGTTCAGTGTGAAGGCCCTACATTCAATCTCCAGTACCACTGGGAAAAGAAAAATATCTCAAAGCCCCAGCTTGCATCAGAGTTCCTTTAGGGCCATCCCGGACACTTACCTTTGTAATTAACCAATCAAATTCCAATCAGCAGGACTATGGCTAAAACTACAAATGAACAAAAACAAAAGAATGAAAAGTTACTGTAACTTAGTAACCCTTGACAAGATCCATCATAAAAAGTGACTTTAACTCCAAAATACTGACTCAATCGAGCTTCATTTTGGAAGAACAAGAGAATTTAGGAAAAGAAAACCAGGGTCTGGGAAGCAGTGAATGACTCAGAAAGAACAAAAGCCTGACCCTGAAGCATAGTAACTGAAAACACCGAGCACTTTCCATCTCTGGCACTGGCATCTACCAGATCAAGCACCTGTGTTATTAAATACAATGTAACTCGTGTTCTTGGATTTCAAATATTTTATTAGTAACTAAAAAAGAAAAAGAGAAGCCCATGTGGGGAAATATCTGAGTTTAAAGTACAAGAAGTGTTTAGTTACCTTTATCACACATCTTTTCAAAGCAACCAAAATATGTTTGCATACACCAAGAATCAACAACAGGACTGTTTTAAGGCCTTTGTAGGTAAGCCACAATCCTGCTATTTGGAAGGTCCCGCTCACCATCAAAATAAACATATGTACCCACACTGCACATTGAAGTTTCCCTACAATTTAAATTGAGCTGGTAACTTTTATAATTTTACTTTAGACTTTATTTGGTCTTTTATTCATAATTGGCTATGATTTCTCAGCAACTACTGGCAAACTTGACAATTCTTGGAGACTAAAAAAATCCAACTTACAAATTATTTTCAAATGGCCAGGTGTGGTATAATAATCCCAGGACTCAAGTAACTGAGGCAGGAGGATTGCTGAGCGGTAGGCCAGCCTAGGCTACACAGTGAGTTCAAGGTCTGCTCTGAATCCTGACTGAAATACAGAGCAAGACCCTATCTCCCTCCCTGCAAAAAAAAATCCACACAAATTATATTTTCAAATGTAAAGGCATATTTTAGTCTTTTTTTTTTTTTTTTTTGGTTTTTTGAAATAGGGTCTCACTATGTAGTCCAGGCTGGCCTTGAACTCACTGCCTACTCTGATCCTCCTGCCTTGGCCTCTTGAGTTCTGGGATTACATGCGGGCACCGCCACATCGAACATAATGTACAAATATTTTTTGTTTACAAAAATGTGACATTTTAGGAAGCTTATATAAGACTGAATTGTATAAACATTTAATAAAACAGTTATTCATTTCAATTCTGCAATTTTATGTTTGTAGTTAATACATTTTTTCAGATCTCACACAATCTTACAGATCTCTGAAACACTCTGGCGAGACCAGCAGCTGCTGCTTTCCTCCTCTTTTTGCTGAGATCTAGCCAGTGAAATGTGAACTACAGTGATGAGTGCCACTTCCAGGTCTGGCCCATAAAGAACACTTAAACACATCTCTGCATACTCCATTTCCTTCCTACTGGCTACACTGGAGATAACCCAGGATGACCTTTTAAGCCATAAGCTGAAGATGGCAGAGCCTCCTTAACTTACATCTTCAAATGAATGCATGAAGGAAAATGGCCCACCACCCTGTTCACTATAATCATTCTTGTTAGGCAGCAAGAAATATTTTTTATTATAGTCAAGTCATTAAAGAATAGTATTTTAGGCTGGGGATTTAGCTCAGTGGTAAGTGTGCTTGCCTTGCAAGCACAAGGCCCTGAATTCGATCCCCAGTGCCAAAAAAAAAAAAAAGAATAGTATTTTAATATTATTTTTGTGACAGCAATAAGCTACCCTAACTAATATAAATTCACAGAACTAGACCCAGCACCTATAGTGACTCATAGATAAGTTGTGTGGGTTAATAATTCATACCGTCATCTTTTTTATTTGTGAAATTACTAATTACTAATAAAATAACAGCTAACACTTGTATAGCAGTTACTATGTAGGAGGTACTGTCCTAAATGCTTTCCATAAATTAGCTCCTTGGATCTCTAAAGCAGCCCTCAGTGGTAGTACTATAATTATCCCCATTCGACAGATAATGAAACTGAGATACAGAGAAATTATGTGACCTGTCCAAGGCTACACAAGTAGTTAAGTGGCAGAGCCAGTATTCAAGTCCAAGTCCTATTCCTCTGGCATCCAAGCATTTAATGAATCTACTACAAATGTGGAGAAAAATGGGGATGGGGATTAAGCTCAGTAGCAAGCACAAGGCCCTGAGTTTGATCCCCAGCATCCCCTCAAAAAAAAATGTGGAGAAAAGAAGTGAAAACTTCCACAGCAAAGTAGCTTTATCTTCTTCTCTCTCACCCATAAAAAGGCAATAGAAATACGCACAACAAAATATGCAATACAGCTCCACGTGTTTGTCACATACATATTCATTATTAACCTAAAAGAGAACTTCAGATAACTCAGGAAAGTTTTGATTTGCTCTGAATCCTGACTTCAAACACCCATTTACTGCACATGTGGGGAGATGGACTTACTCACTTTCTTGAAAATGCAAATCTCTGAAAAGAGCTAATAAGTAAGTCTGTACTTTTCCAAAGAAGCAAGGATTAACTTCATTGCAGGTCAAATTAGCTGAACATCAAAAAAGGACATCCAAAACAAATAGTCATGTACTTGGTGGTAGCCAGGGGTGATGTGACCAAATGCACACTTGAGAAGAAATTCCAAGTGTGGTTGTGAACATTTCCCTGATTCAAAGTAAACAAAGCAACAAGGCAAGTTTTGACATGGACAAGACATCTGAGATCATATAAAAACAGCAGCCTTTACCAGCAGCCCACAAGTCTAGATTAAATGCATATTTCAGATGACTCATAAACCACCCCCAAAATGACTCTGTGCTATGAGCCAGAGGCCATTTCTACACTTACACACACAGCTGCCTATCCGTTCCACCAAGGTCCTGCTACACACACAGAGTTGCCCTTTTGTGTACCAATAGGAAAACTGAAAACCAGCACTGGATTCCCTTCGCATTATCTCCTATTAAGAAAAGAAAAACTATTTCACCTCCTACTTTAAAAGGACCCATTTTAAAGGCCCAGCATTGTCTTGCTAAAGACAGAAGTGACCAGCAATCATGACACTGAGTCAAATACATTTAGCCACTTTGTGCCAGACATTGTACTAGGAATGTTGACATGTACTAGGAATGCCTGCTTTAACTGCAAAAGATTTAAAATTTGAGCTCTGTTTGGCAGCTAAGAAAGAAGACAAGCAGATGTGGAAACAGTCAAATTCATATGGCTCCTTTTGAGAGTAACCATGTGAAGGATCAAAGGATGTCAGGTACCTAGACCATTTTAGGAAAGATATAAAATAAACTATCATGTTGCAAGTATGGGAGGAAATCCTAATGTTGGAGACATCAGTCAGTTACTGAGCATCTACCTAAATATTATACTGTGTGTCCAGGTCTATGCGAGGTATCTTGGATGACGTAAAAGGAGGCTGCAGCTAATACCACATTATAGCAGCTACTAACAACTAATATCGATTAAGCATTTATTACATGTCAAGTACATTACTGAGTGCTTTAACCTATAGTAGCTCACTTAATTATCAAAACAACCTTGTGAACAGTCCTATCAGAGTTACCAGACATAGAAGAAAAACGTGAATTTATTGCAGTAGAAAGTCAAAACTTTTTATATGAAACTTATTTTTAGATGATTTATGGACACTCTAAACTCAGAATAATGAACAATTTACCCCTTCTTATTAAATTGTTCAAGATACCCTCAGCACATGTTTTGTAAATGTCATAAAGCCTGACTGACAATGTTGAATACACCATATCACAAGAACCACAAGGAAATTACTCTCCTTGATGTAACATTAAAATTGAGGAGTCCCATAGGCTTAATAATGCAGTCTTTAAATGATATCGTCCCCTGTTTAAAAAAAAAAAAACCCATAAAGTCAGTCTTATTCCAAAGTGGCATTAGGGAGGGAGGAGGGGAGGGAAGAAGGGAGGGAGGGAGGGATCGCATTATAGCATTTTTAGAGGAATTTTCACAGCCAAAGACTCGCTATGAAATCTACTGCTACTGATAAGAAAACAACATTTAACAGTGTCAAAATTAGTCTTTACATTTACTAAAAACCAAAGAGTTAGGTCCCATCTTTAAGGTCAGATTAAGGTAACAGGCTAGATTGAGCCATCCATCAGCTAAAATAAATGCTCTGGACAGTGCCTAGACTAAACAGGGCCAAGAATTCCTAAGAAAAATAGCACTTCTAACAGTGGAGGTCAGCACAGAGGCCTGGCCCAGTGGGGAGATGCCCTGTAGCTGCAGATCTAGAAGGCTACCCTGCAAATTCTCATCAGACGCTTAATCAATATCGTGCCTTAGGACCTAAACTGTTACTATAAAATCAATATTACCTTTATTTTAAGTAGCAGGAGGAACAATGAGATTATCTTGTTCCTTACAAGTCTGTCATGGAAAATCTGGCTCACGGTGTATGTCATCTTTTGCTTTTGCCTGGAAGGAACATGTTTGTTAAGCTTGGAGACTGTCTGGCAATGTAACCCAGAGAAAGGAAAAGGTGAAGGAACACAAGTTAGCTCAGGAAAGCTGAGACCTAGAAGCTCATTATAAGCTAAAGAACAATGATTCATGAAAAGAGGGGTTCCGAGTCTTTTCTCTACGGGCTATACACTGAAGCTCCAACATTGACCTTCAGATTCTTCCTTCCCAACAGCCTATCTGACAGCCCTCGCCATGCCAAACAGCCACCAGACCTGCTCCTCCCTCAGTCTTCCAATCTCAGTAAATGGCCACAAACTTATTACTTGAACTAAAAACCTGACATTACCCTTTATTCTTCTTTTCTTTCAAACCTCCTTATCCAGTCTCAAAGTAAACCCTGGCAGCTTTGCCTGTAAAGCATATCCTGAACCCTATTCTTTCAGTCTACCTCCTTAACCATCGCCTGGGTCAAGCCACCAGCATATCTCTTTCCTGATGTGTCTCCCTAATTCTATTCTGGCTTTCCAATATTCCCCACACAGCAGCTGGAGCAAATTTTATACAATGCAAATCAGGCCATCCGCACACACACACCTCCCACCTTAAAGCCCTCCAATGGTTTTCCAGTGGAGGCAGAATAAAATCTAAATCTTTATCCCAGCCTAAGGGCCCTACTGTGGCTTGGTTCTTTCCTTTTTGCTTCTTTCTCCTTAAATTCTGGCTACTGACCACCTCTTTTCTTCCTAATGCAAAGATTATCAGCACCTTGGAGTTGTCCCTGTGTTGTCCCTGTGGTTGGAATGAATGTCCTTGTCACCCTTTGAATTTCACATCACAGGCCACTTAAGACCAATCTAAAGTAATCCTGTCTCCTCAGTCATGAACATACCATATGTTCACCACTGTGACACATGGTCTTATTTATTCCCTTCATATTGTTTACTACTAACTAGCTTGTTTCCCCTAATAGAATATTAACCTCCTTGGGAAGAGGGGCTCTGGTCTGCCACCACAGAAGCCCCAGAGGACAGTACAACAACACTGAGTATATATCGGCCTCAGTTGAAATCTGCAAAATAAATACATGGAGAGCACCTGGAAATCTAGTATTGCTACCAGTCATGCTAAAAGTATTAGTAAAGTATTACGACCAGGAAGAGAACTTGAGAACTGATAAACCTTTGACTTGCCCTCAATCAGATTAAACTTCTCTAATATTTTGCACTTGAGAAGAGTGAGATGTTCAACTGAAGACAAGAAGAGACAGATGCTCAACTTTTCAGATGCTCTGAACTCCAATGTTGCAAAGCAAATTGCAACTGAAAGTTCAGATAATGTCGCAAACCATCAATACTGCATCTGCCTCCAGGAGTCAGTGAACTCTGTCCATCCTTTCTCTGTCTCTTCACACCCTACTGTTTTCCAACACAACACCCCACTTCTCACCTTCTCACATGACTGTCCACAGACTCCGAGGGTTCTTCTTCCAGTTCACTGACTCATTCCCTCCATCAATCAAAACCTTCTGAAGGTCTCACCTCCTAGAAAAAGCCTCTTTGGCTTAAAAGAAAAGAGGTAAAGAACTAATATTTACTGAGTGCCTACCATATTCAAGGGGATTATTCTGTATGTTTAGAAACTTTAGTAAATCAGAGAAATAAATTATCATTAGCCCCATTTTTAGATAAGAAAACTGAGTATTAGGTGCATGACTTGCCAATTAAAAGACACAGATGGATTGAAATTTATATTACTCAAACTCTAAAATCCCAATTGTTTCTAGGATACTATTTTAGCAACAAAATAATAAAACAAAAATAAATCTTGGGTTTTTTTAGCTGGGTATGACAGTACACACCTATAAGGCCAGCACTTCAGAGGCTGAGGCAGAAGGACTGCTAGAAGTTCAAGACCAGCCTGGACTACATGGTGAGTTCAAGGCGAGCCTGAACTACATAGGGAAACCCTGTCTAAAAAAATAAAATATCTTGCTTTTATTGTTTCAATTTGATATGCCCTTTCACAAATAACTCTATATAATATGCCACTAATAGTAGGGTCCTTAAACTACAAACTTCTTTGAATGGAGTGAGTTCCTGTATTAAAAACAGCAAAGTTCTTCTAAAGTTCCCTTAAATTTACGACTTACTGACAAAACATTATAATTGCAAAGGACAATCTTACTAAAGTTTCCCTTCTAACACTATTGCCTTGAAAAGTGACAGAAACTTGCTAACTCAAGTCAACACGATCACAGGAACAAATGACCTAGTTTAGCATAATTCGTATCCATCTTCCAGGATGCTCATGACAAAACCAAAACTCCCAAAGCCAGATGATCCCACTGAAAGGCCTATGGTCCGTATCAGTTTTCCTATTAATACAAGATTCAATTCTTTCTTCCACAACTAAAAAGCAAAAATTTTAAAACACCTCCCAAACACAATCTATGAATTTTTTAGTTAAAGGATTAATTGGATTTAATAAAGGAAATTATTTGTCAACCTTTAGTCATCAATAATAGCTATTTTTAATAATGTGTAACATCATGATATCATAAAAGGTTCATCACTATAAGAAAAATAACCCAGAGAGTACTGGGCAGAGGGACAAAATGAAGTGGTCTGGCCTGCTTGTTTTAGTTTAGAAGACATTAGAAATTATCTAAGTCTATTAGCTTGGATAAATATCTTCCAAACCTTTGTTAAGTATTCCAAATATCATTTTTGCTTTGTTAATTTTCTCTGGGGATCATTATTAAAGAAATATATCATAAGCCAATTTAAAATAGCATTCCATGAGAAAACAAATAAATTACATATTCTGTTGGAAATACGATCATATTAGGCTATTCATTTCTTTACTTTTCAACTTTCTTTTCCTACAGATAATAAAATCGTAAGATATTGATTAAATTAAAACTTTAAACTTCTAGTGGCAAGAAACCATTTCTAATACTTTTGGTCTCTTTTTAAGGATTGATTTAAAACTTGACCCCGGGTAAGGTTACTATGTACAAAAGGAGCCTTGCTTTTATGATAAGATTCCACAAACAATAAAATATCACCAAATCAATATTTTTCATTCCTTTCTTTACTTTCCTTTTCCTTTCTTCTTTTCTTTCTCATTCTTTTTTTCTTTCTTTCTGTTTTGCTTTTAAGATCATAGAGTAGTGAGTTGTATGGTGTCAGGTTCAACCCAAAACGATAAAAACCCACACGCTCTTCTCCCCACCCTAGCATGCTCTAGGGGTGTAAATATTTCATGGTATTACCATCATTCACTCGGTGCTTATATTGTCTGATCAAGCCTCTATTTCTGTCTGTTAGATACTCTGGAGGATAACGTTTTTTCATGTCTGCTGCTCAGTCACATAAAGCCCTTGCTTCTCAAAGGTTCTTCAAAGTTCAATAATTTATTAAACACTGTGCTGGGGTCGGTAAGCACTCACAGAAATGCATAACTACAGAATATGTGAAACTATTAAAGAGTTTCTTTAATAAAAAAAGGTGACTTTAGAAAAACTGACAGCATTATTACTTACACAAGAGAGGCACACTCTGAACAATTGAAGCTATGCTGTGCTAAAAGGCAAGAGTTTAAAATAAACAGGAGGGCCTATTTACAGGTAAGTCATTAAGCAAACACACTGTGAAATAATAGGCCATTGAAGGAAGTCTAAAATCATAACTCAAATCTCAGATTCCCCCTCTAAGGATAACGATTATTCAGGTCTCCACTTCTCCTAAATACAACAGAAAGTTTACAACGTCAATAAAATGCTTTTGAATTTGAAGACCAATGACATTTTAAACATCAACGTTTCCTCCCCAAGTCTACTAGTTATTCTTTCCTAATGATTTCTAAGGAATATACTGAGAAGGCAGTGACACATAATCACACATAACACGTACCAAAAACAAACCAATAAAAGTCCGGGTAGTATAGTTTGATCAGCAAGTATTTATTAAACTCAGATCAGAAACCACGGGGAATACACAAGCACACTAAGACTCTACCTTCACAGAGGCTATATAATCTAGCTGGGTGACAAAGTACCACAGAGTGCTTACAGAATAAGGCCCAAACCAGCATCAAATTCATTAGTAAACTGAGTGGGAGTCTTCAAGGTCACAGTATTTCACAGATAGTAACAACAAACCAATTTGAGTGGTAGTAGGCAAGAAAGAATTTAAAATAGACAAAACAACTTTCTACATATTAAACTGTTCTCTTCATGTGATTTTAAAAAACCTCTGAAAAGAAACTGATATCCAAATTAATGATTAACACAACAAAAAATTAACTTCCATTTAAACATGATGGGTTCAAAAACATGCACTTGACTCCTTCCTAAAACATTATTGAAATGCCTGTAAAGAAATTAAAACAACACAATCTAGGGCAAAAGGACTGCGACAGAAGATGACAGCAAATGAGAAACACTTCTCTGTATTTAAGATGCAAAGAGAATGTTAACTGGTATTAACACGACAGAGGAAGCCGAGGCCTATCTGGCAGGACAGAAATTCAGGGAAAAACAGGGAAGACCAATAAGAAGTGAGCTGGCCACTTTATGTCGCCATCTCCAGAAAGGCTCAGAAATTACTTTCATATTTTCAATTATTATGTCTCTCCCTTACCCTTATTTTCTGGCAAAATGTCTTCAACTTTATTTTCTAATGCTTCTATTGAAATTTTTATCTATGCCATCATATTTTTAATTTTCAAAACTCTTGCTGTCTAAATGTATCCTTTTTAAACATTTTATAATAGAAAATTTGAAACATGCAAAAGTAGAGAGAACTGTAAAACTGCCAGGTGCACGTTAAAGAGCTTCAATAATTATAAACATTTTGTCCATCTTCTTTCAACTACTCTTCCTCGCTCTACCATTTCTGATGGATAAAAAAAGCAAACCACTGACATCATAATATTTCAATTGTAATTCTTTAGTATATTATGTCTAACATATAAGGACAGTTTTCAAAAATACATAACTATTATACATTATCAAAACTTTAAAAGTTAACACTGTTTCTTGTATGTAACATTGTCTCTTATCTCTCTGAGAATACTACCATTCATTTTGAGTTTTGAAATTGTTTTCTGCTCTCTATGCTATCCAACTTCTCTGGGTTCCTTTGTGTCTTTGCTTTGTATTCTGTCATTCCTCTCTTAGGCATTCCTCAGTGTTTTGTGGGCACCGATTGTCAGTTCCTAATTTCAAATGAAGTAACACAAAATCCATTGAAAGCTGAATGTACAACTGTTTAGTTTGTCAACTAGTGTGCCTCACCATGGGATGATCAGATGAAAACCTACCCTTTAGACATTGCCAAAAGTCAACCTATATATTTTGCTTTAGACTGGTCAGCTTGCCTTGGAGAGGAATCCCAATATTCCCTTCTCTGGATAGAGGGGGGTGTTATATAACCTCTCCAAGTACCGAGGTCCCAAAAGGAAGAATCTCCCTTTCTTCCAGCTTATAAATATAATATATTTGAACTACATGGGTTTTAAATTTCAATTAGTAGAAAGCTCCTTAAAATAAGTTGCTTTCAAAATAAAAATCACAATTTTCAGAATCTTTGGAAAAATCAGAATATCTAAAAACGCTGGGTCCATAAGCTGAGTGCCTTTAGGTAGTACACATACTTTTATTTCACCACTGGCATCACTAGTCCCTGTGGTATACCTAAACTGAGACAGAGCTTCTGCTTTCATTTATCTTACACCTATGCGATAGGCAGGAAAGGCTAAGGATTCTGTTGTACAGTAAAATGTGACCACATAAAAGGAAAAAACATTTATAAAATATGCTTTACTTAATTTACTTTTTGTTATCATGGGAAAAGGCTGAACAATCCAATGAAACAGTCACATAAAGCAAAATACACCCAACATTCTTTGGACATGGACAAGTAAAACTTCGTATATTTCGTACTCCAAAAAATAAATAGCATTCCATCATCTAAGCAACCCCACAACCAGCTCTGCTCAAGGCGTCAGAATTAGATGCGTAAGATAGAAAGAAGAAACAAAAAATGGAAAGAGAAAAGAATTAAGATTTGTCATTTGCATTCCATAGAGAAAGGAAATTCTCAAAAGTGCTTTCCCCTCACCAAAGGGCAACCAAATTATAATGTTTTATAGGGTTAAAGACAGATCACATGCTGAATTTACAGGCTTATAAAAGCCCCAAAACCTCTCTTTTTAGACAATATACTTGGGTATTCTATATACACACATATTATGCACACATCTATTCATATTTCTATACATCCATATATACACACACACACACACACATATATACATATATTACATGGCTAAGCTTAGAAAACACATCAATCTTAGATGTTTCCAAAGACAGTTGGATATGTTCAAGTGATTTTTTTTAAAACACATGATCAGCCATTAAAAATGTCCAGTGACATTCCAGAAATCTATTGTATTACATGGGCTCCTTGAAAATTGCTAGGACAGTAAATTTTAAGTGTTCCCACCATAAAAGTATGAGAAGTATGCATATATTAATTAACTGAGTTTAGCCATTCTACATTAAAACATGTTGTATACCATAAATATATACAATCTTTATCAATTTTAAAAATTAATTTTTTAAAAATGTCTACTGATAACATTTTTTAACTGTGGAAGCATACACTTCATTCAGTTTCAGACTTAAAAGTTATCTCCGTGACTGCTGGCTACATACCTGTTAGCTAAAAACAACAATACTACAAAACTTGCTTTCAGATTAACAGCCCTGTCATTTATCCTTTAAATGTTTATCTCCTTTGGTCACAATTTTATTGTAGTTAAACAGCAACTAGTGTGTGACCAAAAGCATTCAAATGCTCTGAGTACACAAAGAGCACACTGTTCTTTTTCCAGCTGAATGGACTTTCACTGGTGTGAACAAAAGACAAGATCCTGCTATTCTTCAAATTAAAAGGCAAGAAACAGCAAGGAAAAACATTGCACAGAATACCTCTCTCTTGATTCACTTTATAAATGCTAATGAGAACAGTGGACCAAATGGTCGCTTTTCTTTTTTAAAAGTTTTTCAAAATTGTGAAAAATAATAACGCATCTCAGCATTTCCTTTAAAAAGGCTGTGTTAATAATAGTCTGTGACCCACAATACCTAATACAGCACATATTATCTAATATAGATAATACTAGAGGAAATAGGGCCACATGCAAAGATGGTCAGGCAAAATAGAAACAGCAGTATCATGCAGGGACCTGAAAGCACTGAATAGAGACTTGACATTTGAAACCCACAATTTAAAAAAGCTCCCAAGGCCTCAAGGAAGCAGATGAAGTTCAGTCCCTAAGGCCCTCTAATAATCTCAGAAAAGATGCTGTTGCTGCCACCAACACTGCAAGGTGATGAGAGCTCCCTCACCAACCATTGCAGGCCCCATTATTAAGAGCAGCCCTGGCTATCATTCTCCTCAGTGTGTTGTTTTCTATTCTAGCCTTCTTGCTAATCCCTCTCTCATGCTAATATATCTCTCATGTCTCTAATTATTAAATTACTGCAATATCTTCTTTGTAGGTTGTTTTAATTTGTAGGAGATGAAAGGAGGACAGAGGAATTTGTTTAAATTCTTTATTAATATTTAAAAATGAAAAAGGGAAATCTAAGGGCTGGAGATTTACTTTCCTCTGTGTAATGTATAGAAATAGTATATTATCTATGTTTAGGTTTGCCTACAGGTGTCACAAAATCCAAGATAGCAGTGGCTTAACTTGACTGAAATGGTGGCTCTCCTGAAGTCCTTAAAGATTCAAACCGCTTCTAGCTCACCACTTGAAAGACTGGCCCTCACCTTCAGGATTCAAATGCTGTATTTACATTGTAGGCAGCCGGATAAAAGGAAGAGTCGAAGAAGAAAACAGCAGAGAACACACACACCAGCTTTCTCTTAAGAAACTTCCCAGAAACGATCATAGGAAAAGTACCCCCTCCCAAGTCACATGACCACACCTCGCTGCAGAGGAGGCTGGGAAATGCAATCTGCATTTTGGGTAGCTATGTGCCCTGAAAACTCCATGACACGAAGTGAGAGAGAATTGAGAGTTAATTTGAAGAGTAGAATGTGAACACTTCCAAATTTCATAAAACTAGAAATAGTTGACAATGTCAGTCAAGATATTCTCTTCAAAACAAGAAAATTCCAAGTGCTCCAAATAGAAGAGCTGGGGCTGGGGATTTAGCGCAGCAGTTAGAGTGCTTGTCTTGCAAGCACAAGGCCCTGAGTTTGATCCCCAGCACCAAAAGAAAAAGAGCCACTGAAATAACGAACTTGACAGTGTAGCCCTTGATCCTTTCCCTGTTAAACCTCAAGTACACCTCAATGACCTAGATTAGACAACTGAATATTCTCATGTTCTTTCTCCCTCCGGAGTGAGTGTCCTCTTCCTGTGATACACACAGACCTGAAGGAACTCACCTCTGGGTCACATCAACTGTCCAAGTTCCTAAGCCCTGCAGCCCAATCACCTCCCATCATTAAGAAAGAGAGGCCTTTCGCATACAAAGGACAAATCTCACATAAATGACATTTGGCTGATGCCCAAAGGTGACAGGGATGAGAGCAAGATAAATAAAGAAAAATGTAGAAGTCAGTTGGGGCAGCCTTTCATTATAGCCCTTTCAAGAGCTATTAATCTTGGTCATAGTCAGTGGGCTAAAAATAATTACTTCTTCTAACACATGTTGTACACACAACTAGGAATAGTAACAGGTCAGCCCTTTTACCTAGGAAAGCTATGGCTTGTGGCTTTCCTACAGCCACCCAAAATACAGTCTGCACAGCTGTTCTAGCACAAGTATCTCTTCAGTTCTGTGTGGTCTGTCTTCTCTAATACTCAGAGCAAAACAAAGAATAACTACCACCAGTATTATCATACTATCAATAGCTTGTAGTCAGAATGTGCTAAGAATTGTTAAGTACCTTAACAAGAATTGTTAAGTATCCCAGCATTATAAAGTATTTCACCATTGAGGAATTTTTGTTTGTGGCACTAAGGGCCTAACTTGGTGCACAATGGCACTACCATTGAACTACATCCCCAGTCCTTTTAATTTTTTCATTTTTTTTTGAGACAGGGTCTTGCTAACTCCTCAGGCTAGCCTTGAAAGAGTGACCCTCTTGCTTTAGCTTCCCTAGTATCTGGGATTACTGGCATGCACCAACAAGCCCAGCAATGCAGAAGCATTTTAGTAGTGTGTATGCAGCTATGTAGTCTTCCCCTCCTAATTCCTCATTAATTTATCCTTAAATTCAAAGTGTCTTTGAGCCTTTTTGGTTGTTATTTTTTATTTTTGCAGTGCTGGGGATTGAACCCATGAGGCTCATCCTAGGAAGCAGTCTATCACTAAGCTACACTTACAGTCATCTTCACGTTTTTAACTCAGTTCAGTTTATAGAAGAAAGTTCTATATCTGGAAACCTAAATTACAGATTTAGTTCTGTAATAATTCAGCTGTGCAATCTTGAAGAAACCAACAAGGTCTCTGGGCTTCACTTGACTCAGCTATAGTATGGGACATCTGACTCAAAAAATGCCATATGATACTTTGCAGTTTTAATAGTTCAAATGAATGGATTTATATCACTAAATAATAATCACAATAATTGATCTAATCTCTGAAAATTCATAAATAGGGCTTAGCTGAGAGAAGGACTGGTTATAAAAGGATTCCTCCGAACCCAGGTCTCTAAGGACATGCATGAGATATAAAAATTAATCGGAGGTTTCAATCTCACAAAGCCAGATGCCATGTAATGCAAAAGGAGAATCGGCAGCAGGGCAGGCTCTGACCGTGGGTCAGTGGTAGCAAGCAGAAGGAACTGAAGAAAGTGGAATATCTTTAAGAGAAAACGCAGTCCCCGGAGGCAGCAAGATCTCCTACAGCAGGAAAGACAGCATGGAAATCCTAGCTTCATGTGCTAGGAGAAAGATTCAGATCTGCTGCTTCCACAGTCCCACACTTTTGAAGTGAGGAAATGGTGAGCTCTTTTTCAAAGAGATATCTAAATTTTAATGGTGGGCACCCTGATATACTGTGAACACCCACCACTCCCCTCTCAAAGTGGCTGTGAAAGTGTGGGCAGGCTGGAGCATTTACATTAACCAGGAAGGACCCAAATCAAAAGTGGGCATTAAAGAATAAAAAGTACGAGTTACAATCCAATTATATAGATCCTCCTAGGACCGAGAAAAATAGCAGCAAATATTCTGTAAATTACATGAAGTTCTGTAAATTATATCTGTGCTTACAAAGAGAACAACATGATACAAAACTTAGAAAACTTTTTTTTCAATAAAAAAAAAGTGTGAGTTTCTAGGGAAGCATTATTCATGTTTTATTTTATTCATCTTTCTTAGGCTGGATTAAATAAATGCCCACTTTGGAAATATCCCTGATTTTTTAAAAATCCTCAAAGAATGATTCTTTTTTAAAAAGAAAAAATAGTCACATTTGGGTATGTGAATTACTTACACACACTTTATACCTTGGGGGGAATGGGTTTTTTTTATTATAACTATAAAGTTCATTTATCATTTCAGAGGAGACATTAAAATAATTGTGGGCAGTTTGATATTGTCCCTTGCAAGCCACATTCCTGCCCTGCAGATACACTGCTACACAGCTGTGTCGGCAGACAGTGTTAAAATTACTGTGGAACCACGTAATTGCAGCCCCATTTGTGGTCGGGGGTTGGGGGTAAAGTGGGATGAGTCCTAAAACAAATTATTCCACATGGATTGAAAAGGGGTCTTTATCTTTGTTAACTTATTTAACATGTTCCCTACTGATGGATGTTTAGGTTGTTTATTGTTTTGCCACTGCAAATAATGTCACAATGAATATACTTATATAATTTGTGCACATGTACCAGTGCATAAATAGAACAGGTGGATCAAAGAGAATTTGATTATATATTAATTTTGTTTTTAGTAGATTTTAGTTTGAGAATGTAAAATACTGTGTAAGAGATTCAAATCCTGGCTATTTGTTGAATAAGAAAGAGGATATAAAATCAAATGCATTATTAAAAATAAGAAATCTACTATTTTAATATATTTGAAATACAATTCACATAATATAGAATTTACCCACTGAGAATGTACAATTCGATAATTTTTAATATTCAGAGTTGTGCAATAACTGCTATAAAGTACAGGACTCTGTTATCCCCCTAAAAAAAAAAACTCTTGTGCTGTGCCTATCAACGCTCAGCTTTGATTCCCTCTACCCTGTCCCCAGCCCTCGGTAATCATTCACCCGTTTTCTGTCTTCACAGATATTCCTGTCATAGACATTTTATGTAAGTACAATCATATAATATGTAGTCTTTACTGACTGGCTTTCACTTACTATGCTTCCACCCTCCATCCATGCTATAGGATGTGTCAGTACTCCATTCTTTTTTTGTAGAATAATATATATTCTATCATATGGATACACTGCATTTTATCTACTTAACTGATGGGCATTTGGTGTTGTTTCTATTGTTTTGTCTATTATGAATAATGCCACAGTGTATAAGTTTTTACGTGAACATATGTTTTCACTTATCTTGGACACATACCTATAAAGAAATGAATGATGGATGAGTGAACAGCAACTTGCCTAAGTCACCAAAAAAATTTAAAAAGTGTTGCCAGGGGACAAAGAGAAAACAAAGTATCAACACTTAACAGAGAAGGAAGAAGACTGAGGAGATTTCTATACTGGAGTACATACAAGTTCGTGTTTTTAAAACCTTCCAAAATATGACATTGATTTAAAAGTGAATATGAAGATTAAATAAATGCCCGTATTTATTAGCTTTAAACAAATTCGAACTGTAACCACCCACAAGAAGAGGGGAAGAAAAGTTCTATTCTTTCAAATCTGTGACCTCTCACAATATCTTCTCATTTCTCATCCTCTGAAATATCTTCCATATCTTCCAAACTTTGTGTGCAATTCAATTAGTAAACCTCTTCTTAGTTTATACTTTATTGTCATGGCCAATGCTAAGCCAAAAGATACGAAGACTAATAAAATCTTTGAGTTCCCAATCTGGCAAAAACTCGTATTTTGGCAAGTGTGATACTTCTTGATAATAGTTTGTGAAAATCTTCAGTGTGTAAATGCCAGACCAGTAAAACATTTTTTTGTAAAATCCCAGGAAACACTTTAGACTTTGTGGGTCACATGATTCCACTATTAAATATTCTTTTTTCATTATAATCTTTTAAAAATGTAAAAACCATCCTTAGTTTAAGGGCTACCTAGACCCTAATATCAGCTACAAGCAAGATGAAAATTATAGGGTCACATTCTTACCAATTAACATGCTGGATGTAATTTAAAATTCATGGTATCAGTTATGATGGCCTCAACTCAACTTGGTCTCTACTTAATAATTATTCTCTTATTTCCATGACTGTTTACATCAGATTCCTTGGTAGTTGACAAAACAAATTTTCTGCCTCTTTCAGTCCCCAATAGAAACTATATTCTGCATAAAGGACAAAAACCGTATGATCACTTCGCTGGGTGGAGAAAGAATATTTATCAAAATTCAATGTCATTTCATGATAAAAACACTAACAAAATAAATATAGAGGAGATGCATCTAAATACAATAAAGGCCAAATATGATATGCCACAACCAACATTATACTCAATGGTGAAAAACTGAAAACCTTGCTCTAAGATCTAGACCAAGACAGAGATGTCCAATCTTGCCACTTTTCAACACAGTACTGGAAGCGCTAGCCAGAGCAATCAGGCAAATGAATAAAAATAAAAGGCATCCAAAAAGTAAGGAAGAAATGAAATTACTGCTTTTGCTGATGACATGATCATATAAAAGGAAACTCTAAAGAGTCAACAAAAACTGTTAGATAGAACTAATACATAAAATGAATATAGTAAAGTTGTAGGACACAAAATCAACATGTAAAAATCAGTAGCATTTCCACAAACCAACAATAAACTACCCCCCCAAAAAATCAAGGGAACAATCTTAATTATACTAACTATAAAAAATAAAAATAATTTTAAAAATAAAATAAAAATTTAAGGAAGGAAGTAAAAGACTGTACAGTGAAAACTATAAGACATTAAAAAGACACAAATAAGTGAAAAGATATCCCACATTCATGGGTTAGAAGAATTGAAATTGTTTAAATATCCATACTATACAAAGTGATTTAGATTCAGTGCAATCCCTATCAAAATTCCAGTATCACTTTTCATAGAAATAGAAAAAAATCAGAAAACCCTGAATAGCCAAGGCAATTATTAGCAAAAGAACAAAGGTGGAAGAAGCACATTATTCTTTTTCAAACTATACTATAAAGTGATGGTAAATAAAAGAGCATGGTACTCACATAAAAATCAGACTCACTAACCAATGGAACATAATAGAGAGCTCAGAAATGAACCCATGCATATGTGGTCAACTGATTTCAATAAAGGTGCCAAGCACACACCTTGGGAAAAGGACAGTCCCCTCCATAAGTGCTGTTGAAAAAACTGGATATCCATTTGCAGAAGAATCAAAGTGAACACTTACATTATACCATATACCAATCAACTCAAAATGGATTAAAGACTTAAACATTAGACCTGAAGCTATAAAACTACTATCAGAAAACATAGTAAGAAAAACTCATGACAATAGCCTGGACAATTATTTTTTCAGATTTGACCTCAAAAGCACAGGTAAGGAAAACACATATAGATAAATGCTATCACATCAAAACTAAAAAGAAAAAACTTTTGTATAACAAAGGATACAACAGAGTGACTAGATAACCTATGGATTAGAAGAAAATATCTGCAAACCATACATTCCATAAGGATTTAATATCCAAACTGTATAAGGAACTCAGGCAACTCTACACAGTAAAAAGTAGGCAGTGGACCTGAATGGATATTTCTCAAAAGAAGATACACAAATGGTCAAGAGACATATGAGAAAATGCTCATCAGCACTAATCATTAAGGAAATCAAAATTAAAATTACAATGACATTTCACCTCAAACCTGTCAGGATATTCACTACCAAAAAGGCAAAAGATAACAAGCACCGGCAAGAACATGGAGAAGAGGGACTGTTTGTTTACTGCAGGGGAGAATGTAACTTAGTTCAGTCATTATGGAAAACTATATGAACATTCCTTAAAAAACTAAAAATATAATTACCATTCAATCTAGCAATTCCATCTCTGAGTATCTACCAACAGACATGTCTGCACTACCATGTTCACTGAAGTACTATTCACAATTGCCTAGCTATGGAATCAGCCTGTGTGTCCATCAAGAGGTAGACAAACAACAGATAAAACGTCATAAATACACACAATGGGATACTATTCAGCCTAGAAAAGAGATTTTGTCATTTATAACAATATGGATAGAAATGGAGAACATTACTCAAAGTGAAATAAGCCAGGCACATAAAAAATAATATCATACTTTCACTTATATGTGGAATCTAAAACAAAAACACAAAGAAACAGAGTAGAACAGTGGTTAGAATAGACTGAAACAGGGTGGTTAAGTGATGATCGAAGTCATCAAAGCCTCAATTAGACAGAAAGAGTATGTTTTTGTTGCTGTTACTGTTTTACTTTGATAAATACTGCACAGCATAGTGAATACTATAAATAATGTATTGTACATTTCAAAATCTAGGAGTGAATTTCAAATGTTCACACTACGAACAATGATAACTATTTGAGGTAATGGAAATGGTAACTTGCTTGAGTTAATTATTTGATAATATATTCATAAATATTATTTTGTGCCTCATAAATGCACATAATTTGTCAATTTGCAATTAAAAATTATTTTTAAAAAAAGAACTATATTCTGCAAAGCTAGCTAAAATCCTGGTGAATAACAGGCCCTAGCTAACCCACTAATCCCTCTGTACTACGGGATCAGCTTATACTGTACAAGAAACACACCCCCAATCTCAGGGGCTCAACACAGGAAGGGTCTTTTGCTTGTTCAAGGATGGATCATTGTGGGGTGGGAGGAAGAGTGGGCTCAATTCCACATAGTCATTCGTGGACTGAGTCTAAGGGAGTCACCACCACCTGGAACTTACAGCCTCAAGGTCAGCGCAGCAAGGAAAGGCAAAGCACACAGTGGGAGACGAGCTCTTACATATGCTGACAAGAAATGGTACCCATCATTTCTACTTAATTTCATTGGCTAGAACTAATCACGATTCCCACCTAATTGTATGGGACCTAACATTATAATTTTTTGAAACTCTTAAAAAAGAAAGATCAAAACTAGGAGTTGAATAGAAAAAGCTGAAGCAGATACAGGCTGCCAGAAAAAACAACTCACCAAGGCTGAGTGCACCTCACTGATGTCAGAGTTATACATTATGCAGTATGAATGCTAAGGTATGTATGTAGACTACTCAGGCATACATAAATCAACATTCACCATCCACATTTATAAGTTCAGTGCAGCAGAAATGAACAAATATCACTTACGCAGTCCTGAAAACACATTATAGGGTTTATCTTGCATACAGTTCTAATATTAATAAAATTTTAAGCTTAACCAAAGTAACATAAACCTCACCCAACATCAACAGCAAATATGTACTCCAATGCATATTTGAGAACACAGTGAAAAAATGACAACTAATTATTTTGACAAAAAATAAATAAATATACCCTGAGCATCCTCCAACAGGACTCTATAACCTACACTTCCTCTGAGAATGTATCACACAAAACTGTTCTTACCTCTGTATATACACAATGTCATGCTCTGTACTTTGTAACTCCTAAGGAGCCCAATAAACATTTCTTTATTTGAATAAAACAATGAAGGAATTGAATCAATAAAATTATACATGGAACTGAATCCTGCTATAGTTTTTTTCATAGAAACATTCTAGGGCTGAAAAGCTGGGACAGAGAGAGCTGAGTGTTTCCCAGAAGAATTGCAGAAGGTATGTGGAGTGGGTAGCCAAGTTGGGCTTTGGCTCACAATGCCCCAAGGACACTGACAAATAGCCCAATAATAACCCATCTGAGTCTCAGAAGTCACTCCTTAGAGCTGCCCTATAAAAGCCAAAGGGAATTATTCATTAGCAAGTGTGAATAACACTAGATACCACCAGCAGATTGTGTTTGGCTTTGCTGAATTATTCATTAGCATTTGTGAGGAATGTACAATCCAAAGGGTGTTAAACCAATCCAGATTGTTTGGCAATGTTTGTTTTCCTTTAAAAAGATTGAAATAAAAAAATCACCTCCAAGCTACAATTCTGATATTTAAAATCAGAACCTGGTTAAACAAGTAGGTGAAGAGAAGAAAGTCAAATAAGAAAAGGGTATCAGCAATCCTATTTAATATTCATCATTTAATGACAGGCAGTAGACTGAACCAATGTTTGTTTACCTGTCCACATCTTGCCTTCTGTAGATGCTATACGGTCAAAGACAGTGGGAGCTCTACAATGAGATTCATATGTGAGGGGGGAAAAAACGCCTTTGAGTCCTGTCACTGAGCAGATGCAAATTTAATTACGGTGCTTAAGCTTTCCATCTTGTCTAGGTGTCCTTGGAAAGCAACTGTAAACAAGAAGCACTCAGCAATCAGGTGTCAGGGGTGCATTTGATCTGCTAGGAAATATGTCACAAACCACTGGCAGGAAGTGAGTTGGAAAGGGGAACAAAGAGGTAGAAGTGACAGTGTTGGAGGCAGATCTTGTGGGTGTGCCTGTTAGTGCTAGGGATTGCTCCCATCGCCAGAGAGAGGGCTCTCTGCCTGACAATGCTCTCTCATCTCACATTTGTCAGGCATTTTCCTATGGTCTGCAGAAATCACCACCACAACGGGGGAGTCACCTGGAGAGATACTAAGTGCAATTAAATGATCTGTGACTAAAGAAAACCTAGAGAGAGCTGATTTAGTTTTTTAAAATGATTGAAAAAACTAGAAATTAATGCAAATTTTAAAAGAGAACATATCAGTCAGCAGTCTCAAAGGAAACCCTAGGCCTAGCTGCCTTCCCATCTTTTTAGTGTGCCTCTAATTGAATAAGAAGAATGTTCCATTCTATGAAGCTCCACGTCTGAACTGGAGCTGTCAAATGCCCTGCAGTTTCTATGATAATGGGTACTGCATTTGTAAGCAAGTAAAAGGAAGTGATCCCTGAGTGTACACGATTTGTAATTCTGCAAAGAGCCTGTAGCCTTCCTGAAGGGAGCCCACATCCAGAGCATACTGCTCACTTCTACAACTACAGAAAATATATGTCTGTACTCAAGCAAACCACGGTTCCACAAGCACTTTCTGAATTCTTTCATAGGAATTCTTAAACCTATTGATTTAAGTCAAACTCTCCCCATCACTATAATGAACTTCCAAATGGAGGGGGAAAAAACCTGAAAGCAAACAAACTCTATTAAACTCGGAACAAATTAACCCTTCTCTATAAATTTCAATTTCCTCATCCTAAAATCAGGGGGGAAAATGGTAACTATAGAGCCAAGGTTCTTATGAGGATTTTAAGAGATAAAACATGTAAATTATGGCCAGTATTATTATATTAAGGAACAGGGAAATTATTATTAATAAATGCAGTCATTATCTGCCTAGTAACACAACTAGTCCCACAACAGTAAATTATATTGAAAATTGTGCCTGAAATTTTCTGCAAACATGCTACAATTATTACCTAACATATCTAGATGAGCACAAAGTTCTCCCCCTTCAACTTTCTCACTTTTATAAATTAAAGAGATATCAAAGACTCATCTAAGATTCCAAAGAATTGATCCTTTGTGAACAGAGGACCAACAGAAGTAGAGTACAGTATAGAAAAGACAACTAGAATCATTACAGTGTGTGTCCCATTCAATTTTTATATGTCCCTGGTGTCTAATCTTTCTTACAGCCATTTTAGTTTCCTTCTAAGTGTGGCACAGGACAAAGGAGAGAACCAAAGAGAGACACCTAGTGGCCAAGTAAATTTCCATTCAGATTACACTTGAGCCGGAAATATTAAATTATAATCCAAGATCTGTTACATCTATTCAAAGAGAAAAATACAAATATATGATAAGTATAATAATGTATGCATTAAACGGTGATTTTAACTCCTCTTTCAGCCTAACCAAAACTCACTGTTTCTAGAGATTGGAAGGAAGTGAAAGGAAGACAGGCTTCTAGAATTACACATATACACCAAGGTTCAAATTCAAGTTCTACCACCTATCTGTCAATACAGAAATATACTCTTAATATTTTCCACATCATGGAGGATGTAGAAAACTATAATTTCAAGGCAGAGTAGAGTAATAAGAAGAGGCTATCTTTATTAGTTACTTTTCTAGAGTCGATTTGCAAGAGAGCAGACTTAATACAGAGTATTCACAAGTTACAACATTCACCCACAAACCAAATGCAGGAAAAGTGCTGAATGTCTACCTAGGCACTGGAGACCCGAAAGATCCAATCAAGGGCTGGGAGCCCACAGCACCGTCTCATATACATCTATGTCTGCACTAAAAGGCTGAAGAAGTCTTTACCGGAGCCAAGGTATAACACTTAGAGCAGAGATGAAGACCAAAACTCCCCTGAAGCAAACAACAGCCATCCCCCACATCAGCAAGGCCCCAGCTCTTCCTGTGACAAACAGCTAAGTTCATTTCAGGGAAACCTGCTGCAACAGAGATTCTCCTGGGAAACAGCAGCCATTATCTTCTGCTCCTGTTCTCCTTCATACTGGGTTGGCAATAACCACGTGGCTCTTCTATGGCCAGAAGCACACCAGCTCAGTCCAGCGAGGCATTCCTGCTCAAGTTGTCCATAGTCAGTCCACCACACTATCCAAAGCTAGAAATGAAGGGCCCCAAGACTTCAACTACTCCAGTCCTCATCTGCCCACTCCAAGACCTGAGGGTACAATAGCTCTGCAAACTGTGTAACTCATTCAAGGAATACTACTGGACAATGCTCCTTACACAACCTACTGGATAAGCTTGGGCCTTTTTTCCCCTCATCTGTAAAATGAGATAAGTAATACCTACTTTATAGGTTTATTATAGGTTAAACCAGATAATGCACATAAATAAAATGTCCAGTACATGCTATGTATTCAATAAATACGTTTTCTTCTTTTATGATACTTCTTTTAGTTCCAACGTACAGGGATCCTACTCTATTAACAAGCTTGTTTCTAAAGCTACAATATATGACATATAATAACAATAACCATATATTGAGTGGCCACTGTAGACCAGGCAAATATCTTAGTGAACCCTTAAAAGGCAAGTATAGTAGGATACCTCTGTTGCCCATCAGTGTATATACTGACAATTTGTCTTGTCAACAAAATGCTGATTTTGACCAGCACAACAATGTGTTTACCCAAAAAGCCTACATTCCCAGGCATCTTTGCAGCTAGGGGTAGTCACACAGCATAGTTCTAGTTGATGAAATGATAATGTCAATCTGTGAATGCATTTATTATGTACTCCACACATACACTAACAAACAGGGAAGGAAAGAACAAAACCTTTTTTTTTTTTTACTTTTTCCTTAATTTTATTATGTAGATGGTAGGATATTCAGTTTTTTTTCAAAATTTTATTTTAATGGTAGATTTTAGATGTACATAGTGATAACATTCATCATAGGGGATTTGTACCCATACATGATATATCTTGCTGCTTCTTTTTTTCCCCATTCCCCTTCCCTCCCTTCAACCCCTCCTTCCTCCTTATTTACAAAAGCTTTGTTTCCATTTTTTTTTTTTTTTTTTTTGGTGCTGGGGATTGAACTCGGGTCCTTGTGCTTGCAAGGCAAGCACTTTAACCACTGAGCTAAATCCCCAGCCCTTGTTTCCATTTTTTCCTTCCATTTCTTATTTCTTTTGTCCCTCTGTTCCTTTCCCCCTCCCCTTCCCTTGTTCCCTTTACCGTTTGTACACTTTCTTCCCTTTCCCAATATAATACATTTTAGTATTTATTTACACTTACAGTTTCTCACACCAGAGAAACAATGCCACCTCACTCCAGCAAGAATGGCTATTATCAACAAATCAGCCAATAACAAATGCTGGAGGGGCTGTTGGGAAAAAGGAACCCTTCTCCACTGTTGGTGGGAGTGTCGACTATGGAAATCAGTGTGGAGATTCCTCGGGGAACTAGGACTAGAGGTTCAATTTGACCCAGCTATTCCACTTCTTGGTATCTTCCCAAAAGAATTAAAAGCATTACACCACAGTGATATATGCAAAACCATTATTATAACAAGAAAAAAAGACTATAATCAAGAGAGAGGAGACCGAGACAGACAGAGAGACAAAGACAGAGACAGATGGAGAAAGAGACAGACAAAGAAAGAGAGACAAAGAGATAGACAGACAGACAGAGAGACTATAAAGGAAGCTAACATACATGCTGTGTGGTGCCCTATGGGTGGCCATGTAGTAAGGAACTGATGACTCCAGTCAAGGGCCAGTGAGGATCTGCAGCCTGCCAACAGTGCAGAAGGGAGCTTGGAAACAGCCCTTCCACAACAGTCAGATCTTTTTGTTTGTTTGCCTTGGGGTTCTCTGGTTTTTGGGGGCTTTGGGGGTTTTTTTGTGCTGGGGATCGAACTCAGGGCCTTGTGCGTGTTAGGCAAGTGCTCTACCACTTGAGCTAAATCTCCAACCCCACAATCAGATCTTGAAAAAAGTGAATTCCCAGCCAACATCTTTAGCAGCCTTGTAAGATAATTATAACTGGCCAGAAATAACCAGCCAGAGATAACTGCTAAGTCTTTCCTAGATTCCCAACCCACAAAAACTGTGAGATAATAAATCTGTGTTGTCTCAAATTGCTAAGTTTTGTGCTGATCTGCCACACAGTAATGACAGTTTAGTCCACATCTTTCAATGCAATTACATGCACACAATGTCAGAACAGAATCCTAGACCTCCTCACATCCTTTGACCACTACCTATCTCATGATTCAGGTAATGTGAGAAAAATAAAATTTTATTTCATCAAACAACTAAAACCAATTCTAACAAATACTGTAATACTGTTACTGTTCCCAGATGATATCGGATAGGTTTAACAATACAAACACAAAAAGAACGATGTAGTAATTCCCAGATTTTAATTTAATGAAATAAAAGTTACTAATAAACAGTCTTAAAAAATTGATAATTACAAAAGTATACAGAATGAGCCCATTGTTTAAAAGTATATACACACATACACATATGTACAGAAAAAGTCTTAAAGGTTATAGGTCAGGGGTTAGTACATTCTCTTCTGTAGAAGCCCAGTCAATAAATGGTGTGAACAGGCTTTGGAGGCCCACTGTCACAGCTGCTCAACTCTAATGTTGTCATATGAAAGCAGTCAGACACAATATGTAAATAAATGAGCACAGCTGTGTTCCAATAAAATTTTATTTACAGAAACTAAATTTTGAATTTCATATATTTTTCACATCATAAAATAGTCTTCTTTTGATTTTGTTCAACTATTTAAAAATCTAAACACCATTCTTAGCACACAGGTCATCCAGAAACAACAGGCTGGATTTGGCTCACAGGTGACCGTCAGCCATCCCCGTTACAGGGCAAAATGTTCACAGTGATTATGTTTGGCAACCAAGATTAAGGCTGACTTTTACACTTTCTTCTTTAAATTTATTATTTTAATAAATAAATTATTTTAATTTATGATCATGTGTTTTATACTGAGAATATACAGTAAAGTTCTGTTTATTTGGGGCAGGCAAGGGAGGGAGAAAAAAGTTTCTTAAGAGACATTGGGACTTTGAAATGCACTTAAAGGGCAAGAACCTGGTTCTGACCAGATCAGCAATAAAAACTATTGTGTAAGCCCAAGATAACATTTTGAGTGCCTCTAAATAATCCTCCCAAGTAGAAAGAAACCATGGATCTATAAGGGACATTACGAGATGGAGAACTGCAAGAGTCTAGGAGAATTTATTGCACATTGTACATATTTTCCTTTGGAAAACAAAACCATGACACGCTGAGTAGAAAGGCAAAATAAATCTGAAAATATTACATAAAGCACATCTTCCATCCTATATGCATATTAGAAAGTTCCTATTCTCAGAAAAATTTCTCTTCATAGAAACACATCATGGAGTTAAAAATTACTACAAAATTTTAATTTGCAATTGTTTTCAAAACATACACAAAATTCTTCATACTATAAAATAGATGTAACTGATGACATCCAGTCACTATGTCCAGCTCTTAAAAAAATACACTGCACACCTACCCAGGTAACTACACATGTAATATTCAGCTTTGTAGGCACAATGTCACAAAGCCATTCTAGCTGTCAGCATTCTTGTAGAAAAACAACAGGACAGGGAAAACACAAGTTCTGGTGCTTCTTGTTAACATTTACTATACAATCCTCGGGTTAGCTATGGCACTGCTAAATATTCATGTCGGAGTAACAAGGAAGACAAATCCTTCTAATTTTGAAAAGGCTGTATGTAGGATACTACAGAGAAAAGTCAAGAGTTATCTTAATTACCTTAAAACAAGTGACTTCTGGTTTGCCTTATGGTCTTTACAATCTCATTCCTGCTACAGATCTAAGAGGGCCCCCTGGGAGATACAACTTTATACTTCTCTTTCATTATAAAAGGGGTATTTTTAAGTGCATAGAAATATTTTTAAAGATAATATCACTATTAGAAGCACTAGGAAATTGGCATGATCAGTGTAATCACCTCGTACACTTCAAAATGATTAATTTCATGTTAGGTGAATTACATTTCAATGATAAAGAAAATACAGGAAAAAGATACAGTCATACTGATTTTTTTAAAATATGGCCAAGAAACAGAATATAATCTCCAACATCCACCATACCCTGTTTGATTCAAAAACTTCTAAATTACTTTTGGATAATTTGTTGTTCTGAACAACCCAAGCCACTTCTTTCATTCATATGTGTATATAAATGACATCTCATTGAATCTGGTAGTTGACCTGCAGTGTTCATATTAAAATTTAATGGTAAGAATACCTTTCTTTGGCTAGCTCATGCAAACAAAAGAATTAATGAGACAGGTAAAAGAACAGACAATAACAAGTACACAGAAAAATTGGAACTCTTGCATGCTGCTAGTTAGAATGTGATTTAGTATTATCACTTTGGAAAACAGTTCGGCAGTTCCTCCAAAAAGTTAAGTATAGAGTAATCACATGATCTAGCAGTTCCACTCTTAGCGATGAGTCAAGAGAAATGAAAACATATGCCCAACAAAAAATCTATTTATGAATGTTTAAAGAAGCATTGTTCTGGCACCTCTTTCTTGAAAGCCTGCATCCCTATTTCCTTTTGAGTATGTACTGATAAACCTCTTTATGCCTTTTTAAAACTTTTTTCATAATAGCTCAAAAGTGGAAATAACCCAAAAGTCCATCAACTAATGAATGATAAAGTGTGGTATATCTATAATGGAATATTATTCAGCCATGAAAAATAAAGTACTTGTATATTCTATAACACAGATGAAACTTGAAAACTAAGTGAAAGAAACCAGTCACAAAGACCATATATTGTATGATTCCATCTACATGAAATGTCCATAGTAGGCAAACCTATAAACACAGAAAGTAAATTAATAATTGGTTAGGGCTGAGGGAGGGTGATGGGTGAGAAGGAATAGCGAGGGACAATTTATGGATACAGGACTTCTTTTAGAAGGGATGAGGATACTGTAAAAATAGATTTTAGTGTTAGCACCTATACAATCTGTGAATATACCATATAAAACACTGAACTGCATACTTCAAATGGGTCAATTGTATAGCGTATAAATTATATTTCGATGAAGCTGTTAGAAAATATGATCGTCTTTAATAGAGGAGATTGGGAACACTGAGGGGAGAGTTGTTATTTTCCATTACAATCTTTCTATACATTCTTTCTCTATTTTTAACATGTGAATGTTATTAATGTGATGAAAAAATCATTAGCAAAAGTACATGCAAAACAATAGAGATACCATAGAGTGCACATTCTTTTCCATAAAGTTAATCTAAGGGAACCAGTCAATATGTTCCCCTAGAGGGCACCATACAAGCAAAATAAATGACTCATATTGCTGCTGGGTAACAAGGAGCAACCTTCCTATACATCTGTGTGTGTGTGTGTGTGTGTGTGCGCGCGCGCGTGTGCGTGCACATGCGCGCACACAAAGATATATATTTATACAACAATCTCTCTCTGCAAGAAAAATAAATAAAATATGTCCCCCATGCAAAATTAAAAGCATATTCTCAGGACATCAATCAACCCTTCTGTAAGTATTATGGTAGGTCCCCTCTTGGCAAAAACCCTCAGGTGCAGGCAGGGTTCTTGCCTTCATCAGGAATTGACCCTCAGACACCAAGCACACCAATGCGACAAACCGTCAAGTACAAAGTGACCCCAAACTGAAGTCAGTAATAAATGGGCTCTGTAGAAGGGAAGGATTTGTGGAGGTAAATGAATCACAAGGAGCTCGAATTTCACCCACATAAATTGGGGAAGAGGAGGCTGCAGAGGATGAGTGTTGAAAGGGAAGTTGAAGAGGGTATCAAACAAAATATATAGAGAGTAAGCAGATAGGGATGGAAGGGAGAGGTAGGGAGGATCAGAGCTGGGAAAAGATGCTAGTTAAATTAGAGAGTGCTCTGGAAACCGGTGGCACTTGGACTTTATCCTACAGCAAATAAGGATACATTTAATTAAGACTCACACTGGACTGAAGGCCAACCAGAGTCAATAAGAAAAGCATTCTGACAATAAAGTGAAAGATGCACTGGCAACAAGAGAAGATGTTGAGGACAAGAGAAAAATAGGGTCAAGAAGTAAGGAGACTTGTAGTTTTCTTGGAAAGAGGAATTCTGAGCTAACCTAAACTGAAGCAGAAGCAGTAGGAATGAGAAAGGGGGGTCCACTTTTACAGCCACTGACAAACCAAGAGGCTTCGTGAGTAGTTGAAGAAAAAAGGTGAGAGGAAGGGGGGAGGATAAGATTTCCAGAGAGGACTGAAAATTGATTTGTACAACTATTGATAGTGGAGTGTTTCAAAGACTAGGAGTTTGGCCTGGTTTATCACAAGATAGTAGAGTACAGAATGACGATCAACTTAGCACAATGTAGAGGTTTCTCAAACGAGACAGCCTGTGTACAGAACCCAGCTCTACCAGCTATTTGCTGGAGAACAGTGAGCATATTATTTCTGTGGTCCGAGTTTCTTCATCTGTAAGATGGAGATAAGAATACAGCCTATTTCATATGGTTACCATGATATTAAATGAGATAAACCAATTAGAAGAGGGCCTTGTATATAGTCAGTGCCATATCAGTGCCTGTGACTTCTGTCATGGCACTTACATAACCATGTGTTGTCTCCAGTGATATTACAAGAAATTGAGGCTTGGTAAAACCCGGTTTCTTACACAGACAAACCTTATTTGTATGGCTTCAAAGACAATGTTATTTACACCATGCTGTGCTGCTTTCTGAGCAGCTGATTGAATTACCCACTCAGTGGAGCACGTGAAATCCTCAAGATGCCACCGTTTCCACATGAAGAGCAGATTTGCTTTGCCTTCATTTCCAAGAATAGAGGTCAATTCATTATTTTCTGCAATGAGCTGAGTCCTGCCTCAAGACTTAGAAAGGACACAACCTCCTCCAAGAGGCCTTCCCTGACTCCTTGTGAGACTGTGTGGGCCGATCTGTACACCCTGCACAGCACTGTGCTTTCCCCTTTCAAACCATTTGTCACAATAATTTGAAACTATTTCCTAATCTCGTTGTCCTCCGAGACTATATGCCCTATGAAATCCAAAAACTGTCCAACTTGTTCACACCAATATCTCCAGCTTCCAGGGACAAACTAGAAGACAGTAAGTGTTAATTAAGTATGCTAAATGGATGATTTGAAATTCCAATCCTGGCACTAAAGCATTTGTCTCAAAGCATTATATTGCATAGCAACAGAGGTCACATCCCTTGGCTACTTTGGAGCAACAGATTAAAATCCCATTTCCAGTTGTACACTGCATGTGGCAGAAACCACTGACTGCGCACTCAACAGCTATTATTTCTCCCTCTCTGGGTGACATTAAGCCCAATTCAAGGAAGGAATCATGAACCCTCTCAGTGAGACACAGAAATCTCGTTGCTTTCTGTCAGATTTCTTCTTTTCCCAGCCCCCTTGCAACTAGGAATGGCCAACTAATGCTGATCTGGCCAATGGGACATAACGAGAAGTCTACAAGGAATCTGTAGAAAAGATTCTGCTCCTAATATAAAACTCTTGTATTTCTGCATCCTTTTTTCCTGCCTGAACACAGATACACAAGGATACTTGACACTGCTGCAGCTGTCTTGTGATCACTTGGTTCCAAGTTAAAGAGCCCACAGGCTAAAAATGGCAAAGTGGAAAACCAGAAAGTGCCAGGAGTTGATTGTATCACAAAGCCCCTGCTCCAGATGAACTTTGTTGTTTCAGACAGCTTATTGTATGGAAAAAGAAAATTCCACTATTTGCAGCCAATATTTTTTGAATTTATATACTGAGCAAAGGCAGAGAATACTTTAATGCACATCTACTATAATGTGATATTAGCCACCCACCCCTGAACTGTAGGCATTTAAAATTTGAGATAAAGTGACTACTATGCATCTCTATTCTAGGGGGAAAGAACTGTCATTTTGGAAGCATTAAAGAATCCCACCACAGCATGTTTGTTCCTCTCAAATTTTGTACAAAGGGCTCCTAACAGGTGGAACAGAATCGACAGCACTAGAAATCTAAATAACTTCCTTTAAAAAAGAAGAGAATGAATCTCTTACTCATAAGAAAATTAAATAGTAGACCAGAAATCCAGAATCTGAAAGTTGCAGTATCACCTTAGGCTTTTTATCTCTTCCAAATTATGTTAACAAGCACAACATCTGATGTCTTAAGGAAAAAGAAAATATCTATCAAAGAAATTCATTATTGGATTTAACCTGCATAATACTACTGAACTAGGAAATACTTTTTTAGTATTTTTCCATTCTGTACCTTTCTTCATTGACACACGCTATTTGTACACGCAATGTTTTGATATATATATATCTCGGGTCGTAAGCAACTCAGCATAATTAGCACACCAATCACCTTAAACTTTTATCATTTCTTTATGGTGGGTACATAGAAACTCTTCTGTTTAAACTATTTTGAGATATATTAATGCATTATTGTTAAATTATATTTACCCTGCCATGCCATAGAATACCAGAATTTACTCCTCCCAACAAATCACACTGTACCAGTTGACTGACCTCTCTCCCTCTTCCCACTCCCTTGTTTGCCCCAGTCTCTAGTACTCACTATTCTACTCTCAACCTCTATGAATGAGATCATGCAGTGTTTGTCTATACCTAACTTACTTAAGCTCCTCTGGATCCGTTTATGTTGCTGCAAATGACAGGACTTCATTTTTTTTTTATGGCTGAAGTATTTCACTAGGTATATACATTATATTTTCTTTATATTTGTCCAGTAATGGACATTTAGGTTGATTCCATATCTTGGCCATTATAAATAATGCTGTAATAAAAATGAGAGTGTAAGTGTCTTTTCTACATGTTGACTTCTTTCCTTTTGGGTATATACCCAGTAGTGGGAATGCTGGATCTATGTAGTTCTATTTTTAGTTTTTTTGTCTCCATAATCTCTATATTAATTTACATTCCCACCAACAGCATATAAAAGTTCCTCTTTCTCCAAATCCAAACCAGTATTTGCTTTTTTGGTTTTTTCTTTGTCTTTAATAATAACAGCCATCCTAAGTGGGATGAGGTGGTATCTCATCGTAGTTTTGATTTGTATTTCCCTGACAGTTAATGATATTGAGCATTTCTCCCATTCTGTAGGTTGTCTCTTTGCTCTGCTGACTGCTTTCTTCACTGTATAGAAGCATTGAATTGATGTAGCCTTATTTGTCAATTTTTTATTTTGTTGCCTGTGCTTTTGGGGGTCATATCCAAAAACTATTACCCAAGTCAATATCCTGACATGTTTCCCTCATGTTTTCTTCTAATAGTTTCATAGTTTCAGGTCTTCATTTAAGTCTTTAACCCATTTCGAGTTGATATTTACAACTGATGAGAGATTGGAGGTCTACTTTTATCCTTCTGCATGCTAATAACAGTTTTCATGGCACCATTTATTGTCCTTTCTCACTGTATGCTCTTGGGTCCTGTGTCAAAAATAAGTCGGCTGACCAGGTGTGATAGTGCACACCTGTAATCCTAGCATTTGGGAGGCTGAGGCAGGAGGATTGCCAAGACTTCCGGGACAGCCTGGGCAACACAGTGAGTTCAAGGGCAGCAAGACCATGTCTCAAATAAATAGGGGAAAAAATGTTGACCATGAATACGTAGTTATGTCTGGGCTCTTCTGTTCTACTGATGGGTATGTTTATTTCTATATGAATACCTCACTGTTTTGATTATAGGTTTGTAGTATATTTTGATATTACTATTAGTATGTTACCTCCAGTTTTATTCTTTCTGTTCATGATTGTTTTGTTTCTTCGAGGGCCCTTTCATGATTCCATAAGAATTCAAGAAGATGTGTTTTTTTTCCTAATTCTACGAAGAATGACACTGGAGTCTGAGGAGGGATTATATGGAATCTGTAGGCTACTTTCAGTAGTATAGACATATTACCAATATTAATTTTCCTAATCCATGAACACAAGGTATCATTCCATTTATTTGTATCTTCTTCAATTACTTTCATTAATGTTTTACAGTTTTTATTGTAGAGATATTTCACCTCTTTCGCTAAATTTATTCTGAGACTTTTTTTTTCTTTTTTAGCTATTATAAATGGGATTGTTCTTGATTTTTGTTTTTCAGATAGCTCTCTATTTCCATTTAGAAATGCTACCACTTGGTATGCTTTTTAAAAATATTTTGTAATGAGCTGATTCAAATGAGGAAATTAAAATTTAAAAAAAAACTTTCAGTTTGTAGAACTTGTGTGCTTACTTGTGTGTACAAATTGTAGAATTCTGTGCTTTTGTTCAGTTTTTGTACTTTTGTAATTATTGGGTTTTTTTTAACTTTTCAAATGAGTTGTTCATTAATAAAACTTTTACTCTGGCTAACACATTACATTTTAAGATTTACAAGTTCTAGAATAAATCCTTATACAACTTTCTGTACAAAAATTTAAAAATGTTGCTATGGTAAACATGAGACAAATTCAAACCTTTTTCTGGGATAACCTGATGTGTCATATATAATTTTTTATTTTTTTCCATATAAGTCATAATTCAAGGTGACAGGTTAAATCACACAATTACTGTCTAAAGAGAGCCTTAAATTATACCAAATATCTCAAGATAACTACAACTTTTTCTGGGAGTTCTCAGACTCTGGCCTCAAGTAAGCAAGTATGTTTAACTGAAGAGAAAATCCTCCTTCATTAAAAAGAAGGTAATTATGTCTCTAATTTTCTACAATGGTATCTCCTCAGAAACTATCAACTCTACAGGTAGCTCTATGTTTAGTTCATTCATCTTTAGAAATTCAGCCAAGCCATGTCAGAGATCTTGGCTCTTAACACAAGTTAAATAAAAAGCAGACTGAAAGTGGGGCTCCCTCTAGAGTTTGAGGTCTTAAGGCTTTGCCAATAGACTGTTCCAGGGCTGGAATGTGCCTTCAATCCCTCACATTAAACCAGACTCCTTGTTTTCCTTACTCATTCATTCCTTCCCCTGCTACAGTGCTCCTTATTCCCCTCTGCCCAGTACATTTCATCAGGAGCCAAAAATGTCAAACATATCCATGGGTAAACAGAAATCTGCTGGCCTTTTTTTTTCCAGTGCCTGCTGTTATTATGAGAGGTGACAATGTAATCTGCCTCAGGCACCTCTCTCTCCATCCATGCCAGGCAGGTCATTCTTCTTTTATCAGAAAGGAGAGTGGGTCATCACATTTTAGTACATGTTGACACCACTGCTAATAAAAGCAAGATAAGAAGTGACTGCCCTTAAGGTGCCTGAACCTCTGCTTTGCCTAAAAGATACTTAACAGTTCCTGCACCAGAGTCGGAACTGGAAACTGATTTGATACCACACTGCATTACCACACAGATCTCATACAGGTATGAGGATATTTGTAAAGCACAATAGAGGCACAAAATTCAGATTATTCCCATCATTCAGATTAGCAACAAGGTTGTTTTAAGAAGCTAACAACAAACTAAGCCAGTGATGGCAAACCTTGTAGAGCTTTCAATGATACAAACAGCCCAGTGTGGCACACGTGCCATAGGTTTGCCACCGCTGAACTAGGCCATTAATTTCTCAAGTAAACAGCAGAAGCATGAACAAGACAATTCCACTTTGAATCATGTGTTTAAAAACGTTAGCAGTTAACTTGGAGACCTACTTACTCGTTGGTTTTCCAATGTTCAAGTCTAGAATTGCTAATATGAAAAAATCTTACCCAAAAGCATAAATAAATAAAATAACAGAAGCTCAGGATCATACCTCCAGCAACAGCACCCTAAGCAGACACTGGATATACAGTAGTCTGAAAATCACTAAAACAGATTACATACCATTTGAGAAGTTCAAAACTTGGGATTCTATTGTTCTTTCTTTCCTTCTATCTTCTCTTTGTATCCACGACTGAACTTACACGTTCAAAATCCCCAATTAGATCCCAAATTCACTCACAGATAATCTAAGAAACACAGTATAGAACAAGAGCCTCTTCACAACCTATCTTGACACAGATTTATACACCATTTCTAAAAGATAATTTGATAATATGCAAAAGCCATAAAAAAACATTTCTATCTTTTGACCAAGTTACTCTATTTCTAGGAATTTATTAATAAAAAATAACACAGTTCAACATAGCATCATTCATGCTAACAGAATAAATGAAAATAGGTAAATGGAACATTTTAAGTAAATTATTATTCCATATAAGTCTACTGTAGTTTGGCACTAAAGTACTTCAAATTTAATTTAAAATGCAAAAATTAGGACAACTCTATACAGTATAATCCGAAAAATACAAAGACAGGGTTGTATAAATTACAAAATGTACTCACTGAATTGGAATACCAAATATAATACTTCCCCCTTTGCAAAAGACAAATTATATGCTGGATTATTTAAAAAAAAAAGGCAACATAAATGTTTATCTGGAGCTTACTTGCTCACTGCCGCAACACCCTGGTGCTATCATTATTATTGGGAAGTTAATTCATATTAACATAATATTTCTATTTCTTAGTGTTGCCATGAGCTGCCTTCCCTTTCTTTTAATACGTTGTTGGTAATATGAGCTAGGCCTAAAGGAAGAAGTCCTACTAAGAACAATGAATGATGGTAACTAAGGAGCTGTTCAAAATTCCCTGTGATAGTTAACTGGCTGTGTCAACTTGAGTAAGAAATGCCCAACTAAACTGGCTCGGCATAGTTCTGCGTGTGGCTGAAGGGATTTACTGAATAGCGAAGACCCCCCCCCATGGGAATGAGGGCACCAACCAATAGGCTTGTCTCCTGAATGGAATAAAAGAGAAAAGAAGGCAGGCTCACTTCTGTGTCTTTGGAGGAGCTCCAGTCTTCACTTTCACCTTAGATGTCATCTCCTGGCTTCCATCGCAGACCCTTCACCCCCCTCACACAGACTTGCACAGGACAATACAGTAAGCCCCAGGACTTTCACTGGATCCTTTGGATATCTAGCACGCAGACAGCCCTTTTTGCACTCTTCCATACCTGACTCTGCAGGCCGCCTCTGAAAGCCTATCTTGTAAATCCTTACATATTTGTATATCCTTCATTAAATCTGATTCTCCAGTAAGCACTGACTGATAGATTCCCATTAGGTTGTACTGAAACTCCATAAGTCTGGCCCTGAGTATTTCTGTAGATTATTCTGTAACAACTGACAACTACTTGAGGGCCTGTTTCGTGCCAGACACTACACCAGATATTGAAAAGACAAGAGATGAATAAAAGCACACATCTTGTCTTTAAGGAGCTCAGGCACTAGACAAGAACATGGACAGAGACAGTGAGGAATGAGCTAAGGAAACGTACACAACACTGAGAATGGCAGAATCAGAGATGTCTCGAAAGTGGCATCTGAGAAAACTGCTAAAAGAAATGTCTTTTTCCAGATAACGAGGAAAAGGTAGGAAAACAGTATAGGAAGAAAAGCTTATGTGTAAAAAGCACAGAGATATATGCACAGTGTGTTCAGAGAGGTACCAGTTTTTTACAGCAGGAGTAGAAGTTATGAAGTTATGGGGGTGAGAAGGTTGAGGAGAAGGTTGGCCACAAACAACAAGAATGAAACAACAGAAACCCCATGTGGCAAGCCCACGAGTCTGAATTTTAATATGCAGCCAGTAGCAAATCTCTGAGAAACAATAAACAGTGGGGTGACATAGACATATTACTATTTTTTTTCCTTTTGCTGTGCTGGAGACTGAAGTGAGGGCCTCCTGCATGCTAAGTACAAGGTCCACTACTAAGTTATAATTCCAGCCCCTACTTTACATTTTTAAACATGGCAAAGAAGAACGTGAAATAAAAACCATAGCCTGAGAGCTCAGGGAAATGAAAAGGGCCTGAGCAAAGCAGTGGCAAGAAGATGAAGAGATAAAAGCAAGAAAGGCATTCAGATAAAGGCCTCTTTCTTGTCCTCAGTCAGTTCTCTGCTGGAAAGGATCCTCCTCTGAAACTCTTCCATGACCACTCAAATCAATCTTTTTCCTCTCACCTGCTTTACAGTTCTTCATAGCATTTAGAACTACCAAAAAGTAGGCATGTGTTCACTTGCTTATTTTCTAGCCCTTCTTCCAGAATGTGAGCTCCATAAAGGCAGATGCTACTTGTCTGGTTCAAATTTATAATCTAAAATTTAAACCAGGTCCTAGTACATAGTAGGAGTTCAATAAATATTTGTAAAATTAATGAATAAGTGAATGAATGAATGAAAGAAAAGACAGTCCAGCTACTCAGATTTGTGGTTTGAGTGCTTAACTTAAAATATGATGTCATGAGCAAAATTCAATTACATAGGAGGGAAACTAATCAAAATAAAAAGATCATACTGAGTTCTTAAGTATTTCTTTTTCAGTTCAAGCATTGCCATACAATTATTTAATAAGTCTTCTCTACTTAACATTTGATGAAAATAAAAGGACAAAAGGTGATCAGGAAGCACCTACTGAGAGCCTGTGGAACTTCACAAAGTCAAGTACTTTATAAACAGTATCTCCTTTATAAATAGTATCCCTGTTTTTGCAGATAAGGAAACTGAGACTGAAGGGTTAACAGATTTAAGATTATATAACTCCACTCCACCCACCCAATGCTAGAAACAAACCTTGTTTATTTACCAGAACTTCTCACACAGTTGAGGAATACTGTTAGGTTTATCCCTCAGCCTCCTCTACTTCAGAACGCTTCTCAATTCTAACTCTGAAATTTAAAAGAAAAGATGAGGCTATTGTTGGGACTTTAAATGTCCCCCAAAGGCCCACTGTTGGAAGCTTGGTCCCCAGGGAGGTGCTACCGGAATGCTGTGGAACTTTAAGAAGAGGGGCCTAATGAGACGTCTTTAGATCATGGGGCAGGGGGCGTGCCCTTGAAAGAAATCATGGGACTCCAGCCCCTCTCTCTTTTTCTCTCTCTGCTTCCCAATCATGAGGTGAGCAGCTTTGCTCTACCTCAGGCTCCTGCCAGGATGTGCTGCCCCAACACAGACCCAAAAGTAGGAACCTTCAAAACTGAAACAAAATAAACCTTTTCTCTTATAAGCTGATTGACTATCTCACATATGCTACAGTAACAGAAAGTTAACTAACATAGATGGTTTTCACAGTCATATTCTTTTATATCTAAAAACTACACAAATACATAGGGTAAGACTGACCTCTTAGGTTCCTTAGACTCGACTGCCATCAAGTTAAACTTCCTATGTTTGAAATTTCCATGGATGGAAAAATGTCTTAAATAAGATATTAATCATACACCCCTCCTTGTTATTTAAGTTTCAATTCCTGGTTTATAATCACATAAAGTGACCTCTCCACTTCGCAACACTACATGACGACCAAAGTAAATGTTCCATCCTGTGAGCTAACCCCAGGCATTAGTGGGCTAGCATCTAGACCCTTAAACCAATAGCTGAAAACTGACAGAATGTGCAAGACACTGGCAGAGCTGCTGGCATCTAAACTGTGCTATCTGAAACTTAGACTATGTTATGGTTTGTGTCTAGATGTCCCCCCAAAGCCTCATGTGGTAAGAGATAGCTGGATCTAGAGTGTGTGATTACTAAATTGATCCATTGATCAGTTTGGCATTGTTCTGCTGGGATCAAGGATGTGAGCCTGAGATTGGGGGGTGGGAGTGTGGGCTGCCCTGGGGGCAGGTAGCCTAGATAATAGATACAGGAAGAAGCTTAACTAGCTGCTTGTTTGCATTGCTTATTTGCATACATTCCTTGCTTTTTCCTCACTTTACTTTGCGGCCTGCCGGCTGCCGGTGACCCAGCGGACTATAGACTGAAACCTCTGCAGACTGTGAGCTAATAAACCTTTCTTCCCCTAACTTTGGATGTCGAGTATTCTGTCCCAACAACGAGAGAAAAGTAACTAAAACAGACTACTTGAGACAACAGTTCACTTTCCTCACTGTGGCAATAGATTCAACCTCTCGGCCCTGCGAAAGCCATCTGAATATATTTAACCAGAAGAAAAATAAAAAGAGAGAAAGAAAGAAAGAAAAGAAAAGAAAAGAAAAAGAAGAGTGAAAAACTTCTAGCTTCTGATTGAAGATATATTCAGCACTCTGGTTTTCTATGCACACTTGATCATCCTGTTGACAGCCTTGGAAGTTAAGTAATATGGACTGCTGCACAGAGGTTTCAAACCTTGATGGAAACCAATGGCAGGCTCCTTTTGACAGTCAAATAATGACAAGCACGTTGCAGGCCACTGCCCGTCATTCACCAACATCTCCAACCTGCTCCAACTGCTGCGCAGCGACTAAGTGGAGGGTCAGAGGTTAAGCTCCAAGAAGCCAGCAATGAAGGGCAACTGTCATGCACCACTGCCTATTGTGAAGCAGCAAGGAGTGGCTGTCTCCTCCAGAACATGCAAACGTTCTCATTCTGTCCAGGCAGAGACACATCTGAGGGTCCTAAATGAGACCATTGCCAATTCACGAAGCTCCAAACTGACAGCATGCCATTCAAGCTGTCTTAAATTTGACTTTTTTTCCTATTTCAAATCACAAATGCATGCAAAGTATACAGTTAAGCATAACTCTTCGGCCATGGTTTTAAGCATGCTATGCTTTTAGACACAGCCTCAGACACATTCACATTCTCGGAACCTAAAAACAGAAAGAAAATGCAAAGTTAATTTATTCTTCTTTAGGCAGTTTCTAATAAAGTATATAATCCTGAATTGCACAGGAAAACCCACATATCAGTTTAGAAAAGTTCATAAATGTCTACAGAAGAAAATAATCTTTAAGAGGATTCAATTCATATTATCATGCTACTGTAACAAGTAAGAATATAACTACATACAGGATCTTACTTAATGAAAATAATATAATTTCAGTACCTAGTTAGTTCATCAACATACTTTATAATTTTTAGTTCATGTATAAAAATTATAGTCCCCATGGCATTTGACATGAGTACATCTTATACAATTCTAAGTTAGGGCTCTTACTTTTTTTAATATGCTAGAATCACATGATACTACTCAGAGTATGCCTAGTAACATATAACCTGCAAAGAGATTTCTTCTTCATGTTTATTAAGCAAAAAGAAATGTCTCATCCTATTTAGCTACCACAGTGTTGTCACCAAGAGTGACTGGCTAGAATCAAGAATTAAGTTAGACAGGTCTTCTGTTATCTTCTTCACAAAAAATACAATTTCCAACCACAAATAGAGCCCTAAGTTACCCTCATTAGAGACAATCTTAAATGGTATGAACTTGAACATTATATCAAAGAGTTGATCTATAATGACTGTGTCACAAGACTCAACTCTTTAAACTCTGATCACTAGCACCCCCTCCTCAAGTGAGACTTGAAAGAGGCAATAACCCATTAATTATAAGGTACCAAGCCAAGACACACCGCATCGTTAAAGCTTGTATGGACAAAGGCCAACCAATTGTCCTATTTTCCAGCAACAAGAAAAAAGCTAGGTGCAGATAGCAGATAAGTTATTTTAAATAATGTATTTTAAGTAAATCACAAAGACTGAATTCAGAGGTGAGAACTTTGTCCCAAAATTCTTGTGTTCTGGACCTGGGTCATGAACCTCTAAGTTTAATGTAAACTGATACAGGGCAAATAAAAGGAAGTACTCCTTTAGACAACAGCCAACTAATGTACTTACATTCCTAAGAGATAGTATACAACAAAAATTTAAATTACTGTACTTCAAAAACTGTTTGGTTGATTAATCAGTCAAAAATTCATAACAAAAAACCAAAGTTAACCATGAATTTAGGAAAGGTAGGTCCCTTAGCAGATTAAAAAAAAAAAACCCATCAGTGTTCAAATTATATCAGTAAAGTCTATATAACAGGAAACAGAAGGTGTTGTGCCTCAGTTTGTTCTCAACCCCAAATCCAGAGGGTCAAGCTAAACTCCTTCTTCAAGATTTCCTGCTTTGTGGCTTTACATGAAGGGGGTTTCATTCTATCATGCAGACAACAGAATGAGAAACTGACTGATCATAAGCCTGTGCTCATATAATCCATTTTATGTCCCCTATTCAAGTATCTTTCAGGGAGGGAGGAGGAGGAAATTGGTGGGAATAATACAGGTAGATACATTTTGGATTTGATAAAGTTGAGCAAAACAGTCTTCTATGACATTCAAGTGAAAGGGCTATCCCTGATATCCAATCTCTATAACCCAGGACAAAGTGGGTACTCAATGTGGATCAATATGTGAATTTCCCAGTACTCCTTATCAAACTTCCTACTGGGCTGACAGACAAAGGAATGTATCAGAATGGCATTTGTCAAAGAAAAATACATTTGATTCAGATCCTCAAAAGATAAGGATGACAACTGCTGTGCTCTATCCTCCCCATTCAACCACTCTCACCTCTCCCACCTTTCTGCATACCCCAGATGTCAATTTTAGTCTCTAGAAGGTTCGTTCATCTGAATGTAAGATTTGATAAAAGTCAAAAGAAGCTCCTGGATTCAGCAACATTCAAAAGCAAGCAAATTAGTAACACCTGCTACTTCAGTGTTCCCTATATCAGTGGAGGACAGCAGCAACTACCGCAAGTGAGGTGAGGCATAGAGAATGTGGCCTCAACAACTGTGCTCTAGTATATATTTGTTCCAGGTGCTGAGAGCCACCAGGAGTCCCATCAGACCTGGTCTACAGTTACTCCTTCTTTTTCCTTGTGATTTTTTGTTAGGTCCTCACTGATATGGTGACAAAGCCATATCACTGTTTTGGATTTTTGGTTTTTTTGTTTGTTTGTTTGGGGTTTTTTGTCTTTCTTTTGTAAATGAAAGGAAAAGCTTATATGATTATAGCTCTAATAATTTTAGAAACCACTGCTGCATACTTGTAGCGGGGGCAGGGAATAAAGCTAAATGAGGGTGCTACTCTGCTGTGTCTGACTGTGTAAGGCAAGATGCTCCACTGCATCGCCTGTGTGCTTGGAGATCATTAGTCTGTAAGTGTGAGCTAACCCAAGCAGGTGCCCTGCTTTCCTCCTTTCAGCTGAACAAAGGCCAGACACACTCATTTTACCATATTCATTGTACACGGAACTATTCAGTGCAAGGAGTACCAGTTGCCTCCGGGTCATGAAATAATACTAAAAACTTTATAATCATCCATTGATTTAGTTTTCAGCATACTATATCATTTAAATCCAATGGGAGCATAAAGAGCTATTTGTGAGGTCAACCACAGTACAGACAGATGCTGACATGCTATTGATGGCAAGGTGGAAAGAAATTGCTAAATACAGCAGATCAATACCTCGTTTCACTGTTACAGCCTTCTGCAGACATAAAATATATATCTTTACAGCTACAAAAATAATAATAATGAAAGTGGGAGATAAATGCTTCCCTCAAGGTAAACTATTTGATTAGCTAAGGGCAAAGGTGACAGCAGCAGTTACACTAAAGTAACTTTATAGTCTTAAATAAAAACAGGAGGAAGACCAGTAGATGAAATGGCAAAATGAATCGGGACACTAGGTAATTCAGGCATAACTCTTAAAGAACATAGTGATAGGTAATGGAATGCCAAAATCTAAGATTTTCCTGTGGTTACAAAAATAGTTTCCTAAGACCTATCCTGTCATATGGCTTTACTGAAAACATTTCTGATCAAAATAATTTCTACTGTCAATAAAGAGCACATCAAGAAGTAAGGTTAAATAAGTACGCCCTGATATAAAACAAAAGAAAAAATTCTCAACTTCTGGTCTACATATGCTCATTTCTTTTTGACAAATAATGAGAGCCAACCATATTTTCAGCACCTTGCTAGCCACAAAAAATAAATTTACAACATGGTTTTTAACAAAGGTATCTTATAATCCCCTTAGGGAAAAGAGAATGACATTAAAAACTAATAGATATAAGCCATAACAAAATGTCAAACTTAATATGACCAAATGGCAAGACAAATAGTACCATATATCAGTAAGTCAACCATATACATCTACTGTTCATAAAAAATCATTTTGATCTAAGAAGTAAGGTCAGTAGGAAATATGTAGGGAAAAAATCCTGAAAAGCTTCATAAATGAGAGACTTGAAAAAAATCCTCAAGAAATGATGGAACTAACACAATACCATCAAGTTAGTATTTCTTTGATGAAACTTTTTTTGTAAAACTTTGAAGTTGGAGCTTAAAAAAACATAGCAAAGCACTCTGGGAGCCTGAAGCAAGAGGATCACAAATTCAAGCCCTGCCTGAGCAATTTAGTGACTTAGCAAGATCCTGTCTCAAAATTAAAATCAAAATCAAAATTAAAAAATAGAAAAAAGGCTGGGGATGTAGCTCAGGGTGAAGGCCCTGGGTACAAGCCCTGGTACCACCAGAAAAAAAAAAAAAAGGTAGCAGAATTTAATCATCAAATATCTGAACAAATATCTGAAACACAGAGTCTCACAGAAATCTTTAAAAGCAATATATTTGTTTTCAAAAAGTTATAGTTTTTCCTGCTGCAGTGAATAGTTTAATAGGGTAAGAAGAGTCCTGTACATTCATATACTCTACTCAAAGTTATAATGCTGAAATGTCAATAGTTATGTGAAATCCATCAGTGAGCAATATTCTATACATGCTTTTTTTTTGTTTTTTGGTGGTACTGGGGATTGAACCCAGGACTTTTGCACTGAGCTACATTCCCAGTCTTTTTTACTTTTTTTTTTTTAACAGTGCTGGGGATCGAACCCAGAGCCTTGTGCTTGCAAGGCAAGCACTCTAACCACTGAGCTAAATCCCCAGCCCCAGTGAGCAATATTCTAAAAGAGAATGTAAAATGCACAGGAAAAGAGTATCATGCTGCATTTGGATATTGTTTAGCAATTTTCCAAAACCTTGCTATTCTAACTTATCAGATGGTATTCATTTTCCCAGAGGATTTGGGAAATACCAAATATAGAAGACACTTGATATAATACCACCCCTCCACACCAACAAACAAAATAAATTCAAAGTAAAAATAAAACTCAGTGCAAGAGAAGCAATGAAAATATAATTATAATTGAAAAGAAAGGAATAATCACATTTTTCCTCCAAACAAAAATAAAATTTAAAATAGCTGGTCTAAGAATTACAAAAAGGGAAATGAATTTTTAGAAATCAATCTATATCAATTACAGTAGTTTATTAGCCTGTACATTGGGAAAAAGAGTATGTCTCCGTCTGTCCTCTACGGGAGAAATTCAATTGCACCTCAAGGTTTACATCAGAGGCCATGCATGTAACACACTAACTGTGCGTTAATCTATCTGTCTGGGTCACTCCCAAGAAAGCTGGTCCCAGCAATATGGTTGGGGAGTGGGCCACAAGGTCTCAGTACATTCAAGGGTCACTCAGTAACAGCCATTTAAAAAATGGGTCTCAGAAAACAGTCCATCAACAAATACTGTGTTCCTATCAACAATGTTCTGTGCTAGATATTTCAGAGGACACAAGTTTTCTTTTTTTAATAGTTTCTGATCTTAAGAAGTTGCTAATTGATGGATTTGACAAGAATACTAAAAGCCTTCTATTTTAAATCACAGTATTTTCAAACAGGGCCTTGTGCATGACAAACCCATGCTCTAACACTAAGCTATGCCTCCAGGACCTTAAATCATACTTATATCTACATAACATTGTTGGAGTTTCAAGTTCTTTTACATTATCTTTTTTAACAATAAATCAGATCAAGCAGAGAGGGAAACTGATAATCATTCCCATTTCACAGATGAAACATCGCAGAGATTTAAGGGCTTGTGCAAAGTGAAGCTTTGGAAGTGGCATTTGTGAGAGTGTAAGAGGGCTTCTTCCATCACAGCAAGACAATACCTGTTAATTTGTGAAATTCACTCAAGAAACATTAGTTTTGCCTATTGTGTTCAAGACTGCATGCAAAAAAAAAAAAAAAAAAGACTGCATGCAGTTCAAGACGGGTACAAAGACAAAATAGTGTAACCAAGGAGGGACAAAGATAAAGAAAACAGCGCTATAAATTGTTCTGGGAACACAGAAGATAAGATTTTAAAATTCTGAAATATTATCTATATAAACAAAGCAAGACGAAAATTAAATATTCATCTCAAGAAGTTACCAAAAGAATCTTAAACGAAGCAGGGCAAAACAACAGAAATAAGGTAGATATGCATGAATTAGAACATAAATTCCAGTTCTAACTTAAAGAAGTTAAATAAATTACCAACAAATATAATCTTTTGGGGAGGGAGGTATTAAGGATTGAACCCAGGGCCTTCACACTGAGTTCTAGTCCCAGCGCTTATTTTATTTTGCATTTTGAGACAGGGTCTCACTAAGTTACTACATTGCCTAGTCTAAGCTGGAATTTGCGATTCTCCTGCCTCAGCCTCCCAGAGTGCTGAGACTCCAGGCATTCATTACCACACACAGCCACTTTTTAAAAAGAGATTTAAATATAGAAAGTTACCATTTAAAAGCAGATATCATTTAAAAGGAAGTATAAAAAGTGAATGTAATGGGGGGTGGCAGTACTGAGGATTCACACTGAGTTTCATACCCCGCCCATTTATTTATTTATTTATCTTTAAATTCTGAGACAAGGTCACATGAAGTCGCTAAATTGCCCCAGCTGGGCTCAAATTTGGGATCATCCTGCCTCAGGATCCCATAATGCTGGAATGACAGCTGTACACCACCATGCCCAGCTGTGAAATTTCTAATTGTAAAACTATGCACAATTCCATACTAGTAAACCAGAAAATGTTACATCATATCAACATATTTAGATATTGTCATTCCTGAGAAACCACAATGACCAAAACATACTAGTGAAGAAGATGAAAACTAAATAGGGCTGGGAAATGCAATTCAAAGTTTTAGTGCCTACTAAGCATGCAGGAGGCCATGGGCCAATCCCCCACATCACCTCCCTGTCAAAAAAGCAACAACATAAAAATCCAAATAGAAGAGGTATTAGAAATGCCATCCAAAAATTATCCTCCTCAACATTATATGAAGACTTTGAGAATATATTTCAAACATCCATGAGACAAGTATTTCCAATACACTATAATGTCTTCCAACACAAAATGAGGAGAAAAACTGCAGTTCATTTTATGATACCAAAACCTGACATAAAAAAACACAAAAAGGATGTTTTTTAATAGTTTTATCTACTTCACCTCCCTCAACTGTTGGCCTATCCCCCAAAGAGCTCTACTGGGCTTTACCAACTACAGTTTGAACTATGACCACAACACATATGTTAAATATACCCTGTTCTAAGACTCTGCTATACCCCCAGGGGGGAGCACCTTCAGCTTCTAAAAAAATCACCACTACAGACTCATTTTACTTTGCTAAATGAAATGCTAAAAAGATTGAATTCAGCAGTATGTTACTGTAACCAAGCAGGATTTACCCCCACAGAACCATTAACAGAAACTCTATTAAATAAATTACAGTCTGTTAATAGAAATAGGCATTATCCTGTAAAGAGATGTCAAAAAACAATTATATCCAATGTCAGTCCCTTTAAAAAAAAAAGTTTCAAAAGTAAACTAAAGAATCAAAGATTAAAAAAAAAAAAAGAATCAAAGATTACTGCCAACAGCTATCATCATATTTAATGTGAGAATCCCAAAATGTAACCATTAAAGGTGTAGCTTTATGTTACTGGCACAGCCATCCCAAAGTTTTAAAAAATGCAAAATGATAAGAAAAAAGAGACAACAGAGAGAATACAGCTACTGAAAGGAGAAAGGCCAAATTATATTTACAGAAGAATAGATTATCCAATATATATTTTAGAAGCCACAGAAAACCAGCCAAAAAACATGAAAATTATAAAAATACATTCTGTGAATAGACACTCTTCAGATGAAGAAGTACAAAATGGCCAATAAATACATGAAAAAATGTTCAGCATCACTGGCCATTAAAGAAATGCAAATTAAAAAACAGTAATTCTATTTCACTCCAGAAAAAATGGCTGTGATCATGAAATCACCAATAAGAAATGATGGCAAGGCTGGGGATTAGGGAATCAGAGGAGAAGGAATCCTCTTTCATTGTTCATGGAAGTATAAACTGGCATAGCCACTGTGGAAATCAATATAGAGATTCCTCAAAAAACTAAAAATCGAAATTCCATTTGACCCTGCTATTCTCCTAGGTATCTTCCCAAAGAATTAAAGACATCATACCACAGTGTTTATAGCAGCACGATTCATAACAGCTAAATCTTGGAAGCAGCCTCTATGTCCATCAACAGATGAACAGATAAAGAAAATGTGGTATTTATTCACAATGGAGTATTACTTTGCCATAAAGAAGGACAAACTTGAATCATTTGTTGGAAAATGGATGCATTTTGAGACTATAATGTTTAGTGAAGTAAATCAGACACACAAGCTTAAATAATGCATGGTTTCTCTTACAGGAAAAAATATATAAATAAAGTATAAAATAAAAGTAGGAAAAAAAGAGAAAAAAAGTTATTGTAATACAGCATGGAAAATGTATCTAAAAATGCACCTTGATTTAGTATAATTGTCTTATGTATTTTATATGTTTTTTGGCCTATTAGTCTGGTTGTTAATATATATGTACAATAATTAACTTCTTAAGGATTTATGAGATAAATAAATGAATATGATACTGGCAAAAAAAAAAAGGGAGGCTGGAGGGGAAAGGGAAAAAAAAGAATTGAGATGTGCTATGTGCATGTACCAATTCCCCACAATGAATGCAATCATGATGGACTGATAACATGTACTAGTAAAAATTTTAAAAATAAAAATATAAAAGAATATGCTCTGTACTGTGGCCAAGTATAAAAATAGCACACACACGCACACACACACACACACACACACACACACACAATGCCTTCTTATGTATCAATTTAAAAACATAACTTAAATATCTCATTTGCAACAGTAACCAAAAAAATCAAAAATGTGAAAAGGAGTAACCTAAAAAGGTAATACAGTAGTGCCTAAAGAAATAAAACTACAAGAACCAACATCGTGAAAATAGCTATACTTCCTAAACTACTATACAGATTTAATGCAATTCCAATCAAGATACCACTAACATACTTCAAAGAATTAGAAAGGACAATCATGAATTTCATCTGGAACCACAAGAGACCAAGAATAGCAAAAACGATCCTAAGCAACAGGGGAAAAGCAGGGGGCATCACAGTCCCAGACATAAAACTATACTATAGAGCTA